>OZ014521.1:346499552-346686525 GCA_963966055.1 Lathyrus aphaca
ATGCCGCGTTCGTGCCTGCTATTACTATTTTGATTGTTGACGCGTTTTGTGTTCACTTCACTGCGTTTTGAGATTCACGAATTGCTCACAAGTTTCTGCGTTTTTAGTTTATGAAGTCTACGTTTTAAATTGAATTTCTTGCATTTTTGAGCCATGGAAAACGCTTGATGCAGTAGCTTTGTGCGTGCAGGTGCGTTTGGTCTTGGTTGCAGCGTTTTGCTTTGCTTTCTGTTGCGTTTTGGGCTGCTAGTGTGATGTTCACGTGACGATTTGCTGAAGCTGCATTTTGTTCTGTTTGCAACTGCGTTTTGGCCTGTGCGTAATGCGTGCTTTTTGTTGTGTTTTGCTGATACACTAGATGGCTTGATGTTTGGCTCACGTGTGATGACCGGCTTGGAAAGTGTAATTTGGTACGGCGTGTGGGGCCTGAAGCTTGTGACATTGTAGATGGCTTCATAATATTCTTTTTCTTTTCTTTTGTAATTGGTATAGAAAAATTGGAATGGACTTAAGGGAAAATTAAAATGGGCTTAAGGGAAAATTATGAATTAAAAAAAAAGATATTGACTATGATTATAAGAATGGATAATAAAATGATTTGAATTGGATGAATAATGGTTTTAAGAATAAAAATTGATATATAAAAAAAATTGGATAATGAATATTTTGTGAAAATGGATAAAATCGAAAAATGGGTAAAAAAAGAAATGGATAATATCTAAATAATGTGATTGAATAAAAAAATCGAAAAGAAATGGATATATGAAAATGATTATAGAAAATGAGATACGTATGGATAAATGGATATGAAGTGATGATTATTTAGCCCATAAACCAGATCTTGACTTTTTATTGCACAAGCCACTTGATTAAACTAAACACAATCATTCCTGAACCATTGAATAAATGGCAACTTATGCCACAACCATCTGAATCGTCTGAAACCTGCCCTGATAATTAGAATCCATGCTAAGGAAAATAAATCCTCAGATGAATCACCGGTGAACTGATGAACACTCAATTGAGACCAAACTTCACACAAAATTGTAAACACCCCAAATTTGCCCTCACTAAGTTCACACCATGGCTTGTGATCTTTAATTTTTGCATTAGTTTAAGTATATCATATCATATTGCATATTTGTTTCATCTGCATAGTTCAAGTTCATCTACATCTAGAGTTTGTGATCAGAGCAATCCAAGGATCCATCTAAGCCACTCCAAAGGCTCCCAATAATTTCTAGAGGGTCCATGTATGTTCTATCATCATTTTATATCCCTCAAAGATCAAGGAAATCAAGAAATCACGAGAACTGGGAAAGCATGGAAGCAGAGCTAGGGTTTCACTACATAGATAACCTGAAATTAGGGTTTTGGTTTCAGAGGCCATAACTCCAAATTTTTTGGTCATTCTTATTTCTAATGGTCTCAATATCTTATAAGTATCATGTGTACCAATTTTGATGAAGAAATTCATTGTGGAAGTCATTTGTTCACTGTGTAACTTCTTGAGCAAGTCAGAGCAAAATTAGGGCATCTGAGGCCCCCAACAATGGAACCAAAGTGGATTTTTCATCAAATTGAAGTTATATGGTCTTTATTTGATCATTGAAGTGCTTGGAAGCTCACAAAATTGAAGAAAGTTGAGCTAAACCAAAAGTTGCCAAAAATGGAAATGACTTGAAATGTAAACTTTCCATTTTGGGAAAGTTTTTCAACCTCCTCTTTCTCAACCAAAAATGCTTAAAATGAAAAATTGTTGGTCATGAAAGTTGTAAATTGGATCATTCCCTTTTCAAAAAGTACAAGAACAAGTTCTAATTCATTATGGAACTCTAGTTATGGCCTTTCAAAGTTGGCAAAAAATCACATAATTTTCAAGAATACACCAAAGAGGGATTTTTGCAAAACCACTTGCCAAGCCATTTTGTGACCTCTAATACACTTATATGCATCATACCAACATAGTAAATTGCCTAAAAATCAGAATTGGCCCAAGAATCATCTCATTTCATACCTTGAACTTCAAGAAATCACAAAAGGGCCAAACTTCATGAAAATTGCAAAATGATACACAACCATGCTTCCACTTGCTGAATCACCACAAAACATTTTCCATGACTCTCCTTGATCTCTGCTGAACCAAGACAAGCCAAAAAGCCAGCTGCAAAAGAGCCCATACCACAAGTACAAGTTTTGTTGACTTTTTGCAAGAGAGCCCATACCAATCACCATAGGCCACAACCACTTCTCTGACCTATCAAAGCTTGTTATGTGGATCAAACACAAGCCATAACACAACACAAGCAGGCCAAAAACAACATAATCATCAAGCTCTCAAAAATCACCACATTTGCAAAAGCATTCGAAACTCTCTGCTCACATACTCAAACTCCAAACTTTTTTCACCAATCACCTCAGCTTCATCAAAGGATCATTTCCCACCCTTCATTGCAACCAAAAAACCCCCAAAACCAAAACACGATTTCTGGCCAACAAGAGTGCAAGCTCTCATTTCAGCCATCACAAACTCCTTCCAAGCATCAAAGCTTCATCAGAGGGACCATTGGAGTGAGTTTGCACAAGAGAGGAGGTTCAGAAGCTTCAAACTGAGAAAGCTCAAGCTCAGGTAACCTCAAGAAAAACTTTTCCAGAAATGTAATTTTAGGTTATAGAAATGTTCCTTATGTTGTGCTGATCATGCTGATGCTTTTATTTTTGAAAATGGTTGCGTATTAAGGATTTCATGAACTTCTGAAAGTTTTGACCTAAAAATGTTCTTCTTCGATTCTTCATTTTGATGCGTGGAAAATTGTTTTTATTACTGGATTAGTGTTCTATGATGTTTAGGGATGAATTCTGGAGAGTTTGAGAGCATGGGGTGGTGTTTTGGGGTAGCTCAGGGAGGAGCTGGCCGGAGAAGATGACCGGAGGTCTTCTCCGGCCACCTGAAAGTCATTAAGAGGTTAATTAGGGTTTAGGGCTATTTTGAATAATGGTCGTAGGATCTTGCTTACCCGCGTGTTTGGATGGCTCAGATTCATCATTAAAACCCTAATTCCCATTTAATTGTGATTAATTAATTATTTAACTAAAATTAACTCAGAGTGAATCTTAGCCACTCATTTACGCGCTGGTCAACACAAATCTCCCCAGTTTGAATCATGTCTATTGGATTGTCCTACTTTTGTTTTAATTCATTTTTATTTCATTTTTACCATTTGTTTTGCATAATTAATTTAAAATACTTAGAAAATTCTAAAAATATTTTCCTTCTGCATTTTTAATTCAAATATTTTTCTCAACCCAAAAAAAATTTTATTTTTATTTTTTGCACTAAAAAATCATTTTAAAAATATTTAAATGTTTATTTTAATTAATTAATGGAAATCAATTAATTAAAATATCATTTAGGTTTCTGAAAATTCCAAAAAAAATCACATTGCATCTTAGGACATTTAGAAACATTGTCAAACCATTCATACAAATTTATTTTTAGTTTTGAACACTCTTTGACATTTTCCTTGAATTTAGGGTTCATAAAAATCCTATTTTTGAACCCTAACTTTAAGAATTCTTTTCTTCCTAATCATGAAGGGTATGACATTGATTCTTTTTGTATTGATCTTCATATAGCATATGTTGTCTAGCATATTTTTGTCACAAATTTATCTTACATTTTCCATTTGATTTGCATTTTCCCTCTTAAGGTACCTTAAAACCCTATATAACTTAGAAAAATCACAACTTTATTTAGGTTAAGAGCTAGGCCTCCTCCTTTGGGGTGTGATATCATATGGGGTTAGGGTTCCTTTTAGTTCATTTGCAATTTTTTATCTTATGATTTGCTTCTGGTTTTGACTTTTGCATCTCATGTTGCATTAAAACCCTAATTTCTCATGTTCATTTGCATACCTCTTGCATATGCATCCATTCATGAACTTGCCATGACATTTCTTACATTCACATGTCATCTTAGACATCATAGGACACATTAGAAACATGTTTGATCATTTCTTCATTCATTTTCCATGATATGCATTCATTTCATTCCATGAACTTTCATGTGTTTTCATGCTTTCTACATGCTTCATTTGCATTCTCATCTCTTGTATGATAATTCATAGCACTTGGTATGCTTTTGCATAATGTCATAGCATCATTTACATCATGTTTATGCTTCTGGTTTTGGTTTTCATCTTTGCATACATTTCATTTTCATTTCATTTCTTTCTTTTATACTAACATTTTCAGGTGGTAAGTAATTTGAGAGGTGAATTTGCCTTCACTTCTCACTTCTCTTCTCATTCTTCTTATGCATCATTGCTGCATTTTTATTTGCTTTAGAGTGAGCTTGCTCATTCATGTTCTTCATTCACTTTCTTTCTTCAAGTAACTTATATTCTTCAATGAAGTAAGTTAACTTGTTTCTTCTGCTTCTCCTCCTTTCATCAGCTTCTTCCATTGGTGGCTTCTCTGAAAAATCTCTTGCAAGCCTTACAAACCATAGGAACACCCAAGCATGACAATAATTAGGGTTTTGATTAGTCCCCGTTTAGCGTTTACCTTTGTGTCTTCTTTGTGACTCTCTTCTCATCTTATAATCAGAGACTAAACCTTTAGGGTTTTAAGACTTTGTGATTAGGGTTATGCCTGCATCCTTCTCTTAGGATGGAGTGTATAACTTTAATCCTAAGTGTTAAACCCTTAATTTGTTTAAACCTCTTAATTAATCCATCTTAATAATCACTAAGACACTAACTTGTAACTTTGGCCTTGCATTAGGGTTCTAATTCTTCCTTTATTGGTTAAGAAGGACTAACCCTAGTGTTAATGGACAAGTCCCCCTCAAGTTGTCTTACAAACCATAAAATTAACTTCTTAATCTTACCATTAATTAAAATCCACTTTAATAAAGGCTTGTTTTTTCATGAGGTTAATCCTTAATCATGGATTAAGCTGAGGTATCTTCCTCAGCTTAAGTGTGCTCATCTATTATCCTTCTATTAGGATGGTGTAATGGGTTCACTAATCCTTGATTATGGCTTAAAATCATTACTTAACACTAAACAAAATCTCAAAACATCTAAATAATCACAAGTAGGTTAATGATCTTAATCCTACATCATCATGGTAATTAAGTGTGAGGTGTTTATCTCATACTTAAGGTATTCTCATTATCCCTAATCAAAGGGAGGATATGATGAGTTTACTAACCCTTGGTTTAGGCTTAAGCTCATTAACTTATGACAAACATAAAAAGCAATAAAAGATTGAAAACACAAAAACAAACAATAATCGTCTCCTTCGGGATTCTTTTCTCATCATCTTCACTCACAAACGAGAACTTGCTTCTCCCTTCTAATGCAAGACAATTAGCGCTCGAGACAGACGAGTCATACACTTCAGCATAGACAAGCAAGCAGTTCATCAGTCAATTTATCTTTCAGTCTCTTTGAGTCGAACTATGGTGTTCTGACTTCCTCATTGCACGAGAGGATACGTAGGCATAACTTAACTGTTATCGAACAAAAGTCTTTGTGTCTCCCCCCTCTTCCAGCATTATCCTTTAAACCTCATTCCTAAGCATTTCAACTCACTTTCTTGCACTGACACTTATACATTCGTTTCCAGCTTTTTGCACACAGATAACACATACACTACCCCTTTAAACACAAATCTTTTAAGCGTGGATCCCGCCGAGTACGACGGACAATCTGGGTGCTAATACTTTCCCAGGTTGTAACCAACCCCCTTTCTCAGTTTCTCTGGTTCGCAACCGTCTTATCCATCTCTTCCTGGGTTTATACAGCATTACCTTACCTTCGGGATAAAAATGCCTAGCTGGCGACTCTTTTCAGTTCATCTTCATTTTCTCCTCTCGCCGACCGTTCGCGTCTGTACCCTATTTGACCCTGTGTCTCTTAGCCGGAGCGACAGCTTGGCGACTCTGCTAGGGACCCTTATACTGCAACCAGGGCTTCTGGTTCTTTTTGTGGGTTCCTCCTAGCGCTTGCTTGATTTGTGTTTACAGGGATGTTATTTGCTATTTTTGCTTGTTTACTTGCTTTATTTATTGCTTTATGTACAACTTTATTTATTTCTTTCTTTTACAGTCTTTATGCATTTTCATACTGTCATTATCATGTGCTGGCTCTTGTCTATTTTGGTGGGTGGGGTTTCATTGAGTGATTAAGGTCTTATACTTGGGACCTGAGTGACACATAGGCTAGAGTGGCTTCATATTCTTTCCCATTCCATTTCGGTCTGGTGCGGGAATATGAAACACGGTTCAGACATGGGTTTCTTCTTGAGAACTTTGTGCTACAGATTTCCTGTAGTACTAGGGCTATCTGGGAAGCCTGCTAAGTCTGGATGACCTTTTTATGACCTTCAGCATCTGAGGTGAATTAGAGGAGGATCTTTTATGGTTATTGTAAACACTGTACCTCCGGGTTAGAAATGTTTACACTTCTCATAACTGATCCAAGTCTGAGGATCCTTGTTCTAGAACATTACATGTGGGGGGGTTGGGATGTTTACAATTTTGCAGGAACCCTTGGCCACATCATACCCTGTTACTAGTATTGTTTTAAGAATGCATCACTTTGGACAATTCTTGTGATTACCCTGGACTTGTGACTCTTTATTTGAGTTCCCCACCTGGTTACTGGATCACAAACAGATCCAACTCTTGATCACAAACCCTTTGCATATAATTTGCATACATCATTTTTGCATCATTTAACATTTGCTTATTTGTTTTACAGGGTATCCATCATATTATCTTTGGTTTGGTTTTGACCCCTTCTGCTGCACAGACTACTTCAGTTATCTTCTCCAGCACCTTCATCAGTTAATCAGTGATTCTTCTCCAGCTCCAGCATCTCAGTCAGTGACCTTCATCAGTAGTAGCTCTCAGCATCCATGGACACTTCAAGAAAAAGCAACATCACATACCACTTCTTTGAGCCCACCCTGACTGGCATCAAGCAGATCCAGTCCCTCATTAAACCTGACCATATCCCACTATTCAGAGAGCATTATGGAGGTATATTGGATATGGTCATGGATTTAGATGCATATCAGAGAAGCATGATCCATACTTGCTTGCAGTTTTATGATCCTCCACTCAGATGCTTTACATTCCCTGATTTCTAGATGGGACCATTGCTAGAAGAATTTTCTTTGTTGTTACGATTTGCTATCAGGAGAGGGATTCCTTTCAACCCTGAGATGGTTTCTCCCAAAAATGAAGACATAGCCAGGGAATTGCATTTGGAGCCTGCCCTCATTGATCAGAACATGACAACCAAGGCTGGAGTTCCAGGCCTCCACCTAGACTTCTTGATCTCCCAGGCCACCCTGAAGGCTGCAGTAGGGGAATGGAAGACTGTATGTGCACTTCTAGCCCTCAGTATATATGGGGTTATCTTGTTTACAGACGAGCCGAAGTTTGTGAGCAAGAATTCTATTCACTTGTTCTTGTTGAGGAACCCTGTTCCTACCTTTCTTGGAGACTTCTATTACTCAGTACATCATAGGAATGAGAAGCAAAGAGGAAGACTGGTCAGATGTTGTGCTCCTCTCTATTACTCTTGGCTGCTAAGACACTTGCCAAAATCAGATGCTTTTCTGAACCCACATCAGCAGAAGAACTGGGCTAAGAGATTCATTGCCTTGACATCAGATGACATCAGGTGGTGCACTCAGAGCACTAAGGGCAAGGACATCATTACTAGTTGTGGGAAATATCCTAATGTGCATTTGATAGGAGTGAAAGGTTGCATCAACTACAACCCTTTACTGTTTAAAAGACAATTAGTGTATGCTTTGGTTCACCCTCCAAGAGGACAAGATTTGGCTGAAACTCTTTACTGTGAAATTCAACCTAACTCTGCTGTTGTCAGACAAGCTGCCTGGGCTTGGGATAACATTCAGATCAAGGGGACAACCATCCTTGGAAAGTGCAACAACATTGCTTCAGCATAGTATTCTGATTGGTCTTGTACCAGAGCTCAGATCACCCGGACCTTCTACAGTACAACCTGTAGCTACTGTCAGTATGGAAGAATTTGAAAAGCTGAAAGAAAGGAATACTCAGCTAGCTGAAGCCTTGAAGATGACTCTCTGGGAGAGAAATGAAAGCCATCTGGATAATGAGAGATTAGAAAGGCTTAGGGTTGAGCATTTGACCAAGATTGAGAAGACGGATGACTACATCAGGAAGGCAAGAGCAGGGGAGTTAGTACTGAAGAATGCTAGCAAGGAAGCAAAGACTCAGAAGGCTAGGGCAGAGCATTATCTTGAGGAGAGCCAGGCTAGGTGGATCAGGATCACTGAAGCCCGTGCACAAGAAAATCAGAGGACTCAGGCTAAGATAGAGTAGCTGGAGGCTAGTGAGAAGAAGCATCAGGAGGCTTTGTTGGCAGCTCAGAGAGAGATATCTGAATTAAAGCTCCGGGCGGGGTTGAAGAGATCAAAGGATCAGGATAAGAATAAGAAGTTAACCAATGACATTGCTACCAGGAACCTCCTCATCAGGATTATTACAGAACACCCAGTATGTCCAGTGACTGAGGCCCTCCTGAAGGAAGTCAGGGAGGATGACTTTGGATTGGATGTCTGATTTTTGTTGCTTGTACTTTTCTTCTATTGTACTTTTTCTTTTGTTGTTGTATTTTGACCCACCGTAGGGATGTATTGTAACCAAACTATGTATTTTTTATCCTTGTAATATATCAGTTTGTATTATTTTTGGTGGGCTTAATCACTATTCACCATCAGCATTTCCTCGAGGTCTGGAAAGGTCAAAACCAAAGACCCAAACTGGATACCCTTGGAAGACAAATAAGCATATTGCATTGCATACTAACATTTTCTTTGTTTTGTAGGTTTTTGTTTTTATTGTTGTTTCTCACTTTGTTGTGGTTTCAGGAAACATTGCTCGCAGAAGAGTGTTCTCTGTCAATAGAATACACTGGTACCCGATGAGAAACAACCTTTCGGGAATTCAGACGGATCAAGTTCAGCAAGACTTGAATGAAGTGAGGACCCAAATGGCAAATTAGAGGGTTGAGATGAGGAACCCGATTACCCAATTCATGACTGTAATGACTGGCTTAGCTCAGAGCCAGGAAAGACTGAAGGAGTTGGCTGAAAGGCAGACCCCTGAAGAACACCATCCAGGTATAGGAGGTACCAGTAACAACGATCACGGGCAGCCTCACACTGATCCACCAGAGTTTGGGCCTCATATAAACCCAGAAGTTAATGTCATAAGGAATACTCAAGGTAATACTGCTGGAGGTAGGATCTTGCAAGAGGATCCTCAAGAAGAGCAGTTTACAGTTGTTGGAGTTGGGGATGAAGTTTACGACCGTAGGCTAGATTAGATTGCAAAGAAGCTGAGGTCTCTTGAATCCCAGAATTCCCTAGGATTTGATGTAACGGACATGGGACTGGTGGAAGGGGTGAGAATTCCTCACAAGTTCAAACCCCCGTGTTTTGAAAAATATAATGGCACATCTTGCCCACGCACCCACCTTCAATCATTCTTGGGAAGGTTAAAAGCATACACCATGGACGAGAAGCTGTGGATGTTTTACTTCGAGGATAGTCTAACAGGGGCATCCCGAGAATGGTATTCCCACTTGACTAGAGCCACAGTGAGGAACTGGGAAGACTTGGCTGAAGCTTTTATCCGTCAGTACTAGTATAACTTGGACATGGCTCCAAAAAAGACCCTTCTTATGGGAATGTCTCAATCTTCCCGTGAAAGCTTCAGGGAATATGCCTAAAGGTGGAGGCAACTTGCTGCTGCGGTTCAACCTCCTATGTCTGAGAGAGAAATGGAACATGTTCATGAATACACTTCAAGGAACCTACATTGATAGATTGGTTGCATTCTCTTCTACCAGTTTTGCAGATGTGGTGATAGCTGGGGAAAGAATAGAGAGCCTATTGAAGATGGGAAAGATCTCCGATAACGGTGCCAGTTCAAGCAGTACAAGAAAACCATTTGCTGGGCCCCGTAGATATGGAGAGATAAACTCTGTGCACATGGGAAGAGGGAGACCCCAATACTTGCCCAGAATAATTGATGTTGTTACTATCCCTGCTCCACCTCCTCAGTATACTCAACAACCACAACAGTTTCCGCAACAACAACAGTTTCCGCAACAGAGATCATACAAAAATAACAACAACAATCAACAACAACGCCCGTTTCAACAACGGCCATCTCAGGTCAACCGCGTAATTGACCCCATTCCTATGCCATATGCTACCCTACTGCCACAACTCCTAAAGCTCAATCTGGTTGAGTTGAGGACATTGGCTCCACTTGATCCTCAAAACCTTCCAAGGAACAATGATGCCAATGCTAGGTGTGCTTTTCATTCCAACGCACCTGGTCATTCTACGGAAAAATGCAGAGCTCTACATATGAAGGTTCAGGATCTAGTAGATTCAAAAGCCCTGAACTTTGCACCTCCTCCCAATGTGATGAAGAATCCTATGCCAAGCCACAATGGTCCAAGGATTAATGCTGTAGAGGATGGATCACCCCTGAGTTTGATAGAAGATATTGCATGTATTCAAACACCTCTGGCCGAGGTTAAAGCCATGCTTTTAAAGTGCCAAGTGTTTCCAGGTTGTGAGGCCTGTTGCGAATTATGCAAACTTTCTGAGAATGGGTGTTCCAGCTTGAGGAAAGGCATCAATGATTTGATTAAGGAAGGAATTCTGCAAATTACAACCACAACTTCTACAACACCAGCAACCCTTTTGTCAACAACATGTGTTTCTCCTACAAATGCAACAACCATCTGTCCAAGTGTTTCTTCTACAACTGCAACAACCATTGTTCCAACCGATTCTGCTACAACTTCAGCAATCATTTCGTCCGTTACTTCAACACACAACAATTCATTTGCACCAGCTACTACAACTTCAACAACCAATAATGATGTTTCCACAGTCACAATCTATTATGACCCGACAACGGTCCCAAGTTCCAACAACTTTTAACCTCAACAACAGTCTCAACAAAGCTTCAGTTCACCTTCACCAACATCCACCAGAGGTCCTATTACAATTTTCTATGACCCACAAACTATTACACTCCCAACAACTACAGCAGTAAGCCCAGTCACTATCATAGTGCCCAGGCCAATCCCATATGATAAAGATAGTGCTATACCATGGCATTATGGTGCTGATCTATACTGCAATGGAGAGAAAGTCCTTCTTGATTCTCCAGTTCTCACTCCCCAGGTGGATAATGTTGGGGGAGGTGGAGGCTTCACCCGAAGCGGACGTCTCTTCGCATCACATGTCCCTAGAACCAACATTGAGGCAGAAGCTGCTACCAGAGCCAAGGGGAAGAGTGTGATACCGGAAGAATCTGCACCAAAAGAAACTCATAAGTCATCCTTCAATCAAGATGTGGATGAGTTCATGAGAATTATTAAAAGAAGTGACTATAAAGTAATGGACCAGCTCCACCAGACTCCTTCAAAGATCTCAATCTTATCACTGCTGTTGTGTTCCGAAGCCCATCGGGATGCACTACTCAAGGTTCTGCACGCTGCCTACGTGCCAGAAGATATCACTGTAAATCAGCTGGAAATAGTGGTATCAAATGTCAATACTAGCCATGGGCTAGGGTTCAGTGATGTTGATTTAACTTCAGAAGGACGTCTCCACAACAAAGATTTGCATATAACCCTGGAGTGCAAAGGAGCTGTCTTGTCTCATGTGCTTGTAGACACTGGGTCCTCACTCAATGTTTTACCTAAGAAAACCCTTGTCAAGCTAGAGTATGATGGGATAGCTCTTCGGCCAAGTAACCTGGTGGTCAGGGCTTTTGATGGCTCCAAAAGATCTGTTTTGGGAGAGGTGGAGCTTCCAATGATAATCGGTTCACAAGTCTTTAAAACCATTTTCTATGTGATGGACATACAGCCGGCATACAGCTGTTTGTTAGGTCAACCCTGGATTCACGCCGCAGGCGCAGTAACGTCGACTCTTCACCAGAAACTGAAGTACGAATGGGAAGGACAGATTATCACCATCTATGGTGAGGAAGACATATTTGTTAACCATCTGGCTACTTACAAATATATTGAGATGGATAGTGAAATCCATGAGACAATGAGCCAAGGGTTTGAGGCCCTGAATGTTAATGAGGCTACTAGAGTATTGGTTGCATCCCAGGAGGACAAGATGGGTACTTCAATCATCTCTTATCAGCAAGCCCGGAAGGTTGTTGAAGAAGGTACTGCTCAAGGCTGGGGCAAGCTGCTGCCAGTGGAAAAGAAGGAAGATAGATTCAGATTAGATTACAGACCGATCCGACAAGATCAATCAGAGGCTGCCAAGGAGCCCAAATTTGTCAGTGGGGGGATGCTCACCCCAGATGTTGTTCATAGTCTGGAAGACGAGGAGGAAAGAGACCGCAACCTGGAGAGCTGGATACGTACAAGGATCCCGGGGAACCAAGTCTTTAACTGGTCTTCCCAGGAAATTATAAGGGTTACTCCTATAGAGTAATTATTATTTCCTGTCTTTTTAGCATGCATCAAGTCCTGCATCTTGCCCGAGGTGTCAGGACTCATTTTTTAATAGGGTCATATTGTAATTTTGTGCAAATGATTAATCAATGAATATCAGACATCTTTTGCAAACGAGTCTCTTTTTCGCTCACTGTCTTTTTATTTTTCACTTTTGTACAAAACAATAAAATGGCAATGTTTTCAAAATAAGTAACTTCATTTTCACTTTTCTAAACAAAGATTAAAACTGATCACTAAAACGAACCAATCTCAACCCTTGCAGAGATTATCCTCCAGATTGCACCGACAACGGCACTGCTACGACCTTGTATGACTTCGACAATCCGATTAATCAAGCTGATGAAGGGGTTGAAGAAGACTATAAGTTGCCTGAAGAGTTATCTAGGTTGTTGAGGCAAGAAGAGAAAGTGATCACTCCTCATCAGGAGGAGGTTGAAATAGTTAATCTTGGTACCGAAGAAGACTTGAAAGAAGTGAAGATTGGGGCCAGTCTGCAAGATTCAGTAAAGGAACAACTTATTGACATGCTTCGAGTGTACATTGATGTCTTTGCTTTGTCCTATCAAGACATGCCAGGTCTGGACACTGATATTGTTATGCACAAGATGCCGTTGAAAGAAGATTGCCCTCTAGTGAAGTAGAAGCTACGCCGTACTCGTCCGGATATGGCAATGAAGATTAAATAAGAAGTACAAAAACAGTGGGACGCCGGTTTCCTTGCTGTAACTAGTTACCCACCGTGGGTCACTAACATTGTACCAGTGCCCAAGAAGGATAGCAAAGTAAGGATGTGTGTGGATTACCGGGATCTGAACAGAGCTAGCCCGAAGGATGATTTCCCATTACCTCACATTGATGTATTGGTCGACAACACAGCTCAGTTCTCAGTATTTTCCTTCATGGATGGATTTTTCAGGATATAATCAGATTAGGATGTCACCCAAAGACATGGAGAAGACTACCTTCATCACACCTTGGGGCACGTTCTGTTACAAGGTAATGCCTTTTGGACTGAAGAATGCTGGTGCCAGTTATCAACGGGATATGGTGACATTATTCCACGACATGATCCACCAAGAAATTGAATGCTACGTGGATGACATGATTTCCAAGCCCCTCACTGAAGAAGACCATCTGGTAAATCTGCTGAATTTGTTCAAGCGTCTGAGAAAATATCAGCTGAAGTTAAACCCCAACAAATGCACATTCGGTGTACGTTCCGATAAGTTGTCGGGATTTATTGTAAGTGAAAAAGGAATTGAAGTGGATCCTGACAAAGTCAAAGCCATTCAGGAAATGCTTGCACCTAGGACTGAAAAAGAAGTTCGGGGGTTCTTAGGTAGATTAAACTACATTTCAAGGTTCATATCTCACCTTACTGCAACCTGTGAGCCCCTGTTCAAATTGTTAAGAAAGGAACAAACGGTCAGGTGGAACGAAGATTGTCAGAAGGCTTTTGACAAAATCAAGGAGTACCTGCAAGAACCTCCAATTCTTAAGCCTCCAGTTGAAGGAAGACCTCTAATAATGTACCTGACAGTATTAGAAGGATCAATGGGGTGTGTGTTGGGCCAGCATGACGAGTCTGGTTGAAAAGAGTATGCAATATACTACCTAAGTAAAACGTTTACCGACTGTGAACAACATTATTCACTGCTCGAGAATGCTTGTTGTGCTTTAGTGTGGGCTGCTCGCCGACTAAGACAATATATGTTGACTCGCACTACTTTGTGGATCTCAAAAATGGATCCAGTCAAGTACATATTTGAGAAGCGAGCACTTATTGGAAGGGTTGCAAGATGGCAAATGATTCTGACAGAGTATGACATTCAGTACACATCTCAAAAGGCCATCAAAGGCAGTGTACTGTCTGACTATCTGGCTGAGCAACCCATTGATGATTACCAGTCAATGAGATTTGACTTCCCTGATGAAGACATCATGTTCCTAAAAGCAAAAGATCATGAAGAGCGTGTTCACACTGAAGGGCCTGACCCAAAAGAAGAATGGACTATGATGTTTGATGGGGCTGTCAATATGAATGGTCGGGGAGTTGGTGCAATGCTCATTACACCTAAAGGAGTTCATATGCCTTTCTCGGCAAAATTCACTTTTGCATGCACTAACAATGAAGCTGAATACGAAGCCTGTATCATGGGTCTTGAGGAAGCCATTGACCTCAGGATCAAGACTTTAACTGTATTCAGAGATTCAGCTTTGGTAATCAATCAAACCAACGACAAATGGTACACTCACCAGGAGCATCTGATTCCATACCGTGACTATACGAGGAGATTATTGACTTTCTTCACAACAGTCAAACTTGAGTACATCCCTCGAGACGAAAATCAGTTCGCAGATGCTTTAGCTACCATTTCCTCCATGATCAAGGTTCAGACTGCCAATTTTGTACCTCGGATTTCAGTATACAGGCTAGACCGACCAGCATACGTATTCTCCGTGGACATTGCTAAAGATGACAAGCCTTGGTTCCATGACATCAAATGTTTCTTAGAGGATCAAACATACCCACCAGGGGCATCATCCAATGATAAGAAGACATTGAGAAGGCTAGCTGGTAGTTTCTTCCTAAATGTGGATGGCTCATTATACAAGAGAAACTTTGACATGGTTCTGCTCAGATGTGTTGATAAGAAAGAAGCAGACTTGCTGATGCACGAGGTGCATGAAGGATCTTTCGGTACCCATGCTGGAGGACACGCAATGGCAAAGAAATTGTTAAGATCAGGTTACTACTCGATCACAATGGATGCAGATTGTTGTGCTTATGCCCGGAAGTGCCATAAATGCCAGATTTATGCAGATAAAGTGCATGTGCCTCCAAATCTTTTGAACGTAATGTCTTCACCTTGGCCCTTTGCCATGTGGGCCATTGACATGATTGGGAAGATCGAGCCGACTGCTTCAAATGGCCATAGATTCATCCTGGTAGCCATTGATTACTTCACCAAATGGGTTGAAGCAGCTTCGTATGCAAACATCACCAGACAAGTGGTAGCCAGATTCCTGAAAAGAGACATCATCTGTCGATATGGAGTACCCGAGCGAATCATTACTGATAATGGTTCCAATTTGAACAACAAAATGATGGCAGAACTATGTCGGGACTTCAAAATCCAACATCACAATTATTCTCCTTACATGCCAAAGATGAATGACGCTGTTGAGGAAGCTAACAAAAACATTAAGAAGATTGTGCAGAAGATGGTGGTTACTTACAAAGACTGGCATGAAATGCTACCATTTTCCTTGCATGGGTACCGTACCTCAATCAGAACGTCTACTGGGGCAACACCTTATCAGCTTGTGTATGGTATGGAGGCAGTCCTACCTGTGGAAGTTGAACTACCTTCCTTAAGGGTATTGATGGATGTCAAGCTGAATGAAGCAGAATGGGTCCGTTCTCGGTACAATCAATTGAATCTGATCGAAGAAAAGAGGTTAGCTGCTATCTGTCATGGGCAGTTATATTAGAAAAGAATGAAGAAAGCCTTCGATCAGAAAGTCAGGCTTCGGGAATACCAAGTAGGAGATCTTGTGCTGAAAAGACTTCTTCCTCCTCATACAGACCACATGGGCAAGTGCACTCCAAACTATGATGGCCCATTCATAGTAAAGAAAATTTTCTCGGGAGGAGCACTGATGCTCACTACTATGGATGGTGAAGATTTCTTATCCCCTGTAAATTCAGATGCAGTTATGAAATACTTCGCATAAAATGACCCGCTGGACATAAAAACAGAATGAAAGTCCAGGCAAAAATAGGGCATCCCGGCGAGTCAAAAACAAAATAAAACACACGGGAAAAAATAAGGGAAAATAAAAAAAAAGTACACCCCCTGAGTTGAAAAGCCGCATTGGACAGCTCAGGCAAAAATGGGTATCTCGGTGGATTGAAAACCCGAAAGGGCGATCCACGCAAAATAAGGGAATAAGCGAACAACTGCATTCTAAATTCATCTGTATCACTTACAACATGGCAATCTTCGAAAGGTTAAAGTATCAGTCAGAATCAACCTTCTCCTAAAAGTAAGATGAGAAGAATGTTAAGGTCATACGGGTCATAGCAAAGGAAGCTCAACGGAGCGTCGTCAACATTGCCAGCACCTTTACTTTTCTCAATTTGTAACAATCTCCTCATTTCAGGGGATCTGTTTCTTTGACTGTATTTGCCAATTCAGGGCACCCAGATTAATAAAATCAGAGTTTTCAGTCACACTTCGTCTTGTACATTTTTGTTTCGTTTGCAAAATGTCCAATATCCATGATATCATATTTGCATAAAACAGATGTGCCTTTCTAATTAAAAGCTTGCAGGAAATGTATTTACTCTCAGGGATATCTAACTCCTATAAGGGAATCCGGTAAGGGATACCTCGGGACACTTGTGCGTTTCTTTGTCTTAACAGGTTGCAGGTATTCAAATACGCAACATGGGACATGCCAAGCATCACCTTCTTCAAGCAGCCTCTGAAATGCTTGCTCCCCAACAAAGTTATCAAAGCCTCCTCGTACCTAGCATACGTTTATTCAGCAAGAGCATCCTCAGCCGGGATCCCCACAAAGTCCTATAGGAAGATCGTTCAAGGATCTTTCCTTCCCCAAGCAGAGTGCCAGGTCTCCCAAAGACAGAGGAACTGTCTCCCCGCAGAGCTCCAGCCTCTCCCAGAAGAGCAATGCCTGAAATTCTTACACAACAAAGTGACGAAAGCTTCTTCCTCCCCAGCTGGGCTTTCTCCTTACCAGATAGATCTATCAGTGATCTATTTCCCCAAAGCAGAACCATATATCTAATCAGATCTACCAATGATCTCATCCCTAGCTGGGATTCTCCTTCAAGCAGATCAACCAGAGATCTTCACAGCAGCGGGATCCGAATCCCGGATCAGTTTCTCTTGCATAATCATAGCATTCGCATCATTTTTCCCCACAAAGCGTAGCATTCCGTCTAATACGGAGCATTACGGCAAAAATAAAACATATTGCATGATCACAAGTCAGGTTTCGAGCCAGTCACCTGCCAATACCAACAGTTCCTCATCAGCAATGTACAAAATATATCTCTTGCACGTAAAAGGAAAGCGTCCCATTTGCACTCTCAAATATAGATACTTGTCCATAACATGTTCTTCTCGACACTCGTCCGTGTCATCTCAACTTTCCCAACAGAAAGCCAAAGCATCCCCTTTGCACTCTCCAACACAAATACATGTTCATATATACTCTTTCGACACTCGTCCTTGTCATATCATCCCCCGCAGATAAGCCACAACACCCTCTTTACAGAAACCTATATACAGTCTTTTGACACCCGTCCGTGTCACCACTCCACAACATGGTTGCCTCAACACTTGTTGCAAATCAAACACTTGTTATAATACACTCTTGTTGACACCCGACCATGTCATCCTACCCCCACAGATTTCCAGAATACCTTGTTACACTTTCTCTTCTGACACTCGTCCGTGTCACACTTTCTCAGCAAGTTGAACACTCGTCCGTGTCTTGCTTATACTTCACAATACTTGTTCATACTTATACAGATACTCGTCCGTATCTTGTATACATATATTCATCTCCCCACAGGTTCGACACTTGTCTGTGTTCTTTGTTAACCAGTTGGTACTCGTCCGTACCATCATCTCTGAACATGTGTCAGCGTTTGTTTCTACTGATACTCGTCTGTATCATGGTCTCAAGTATGCTTGTCCGCATCTTTAATCTATATACAATGTCAAACACTTATACCTTTTATTTCTTAAGTATAAGCACTCGTCCGTGTTTACCATTCCCCAGCAAACCAACTTTCTCTTATCCGACATTCGTCCTATGTCGTGATACTTTCGGCAGCCGTACCCTGCCAGGTGATCGTTCTTCACCTTTGGATGACCGTCCCTCATCCCTTTCCCCAGCGGAGTCTCCATTATTGGAACCCTTTTCTATCCGACATTCGTCCTATGTCGTGATATTTAGTAGCCGTCCCCTGCTAGGTGATCGTCCTTCACCTTCTGATGATCATCCTTCATCATTTTATCTGATGGCCATCCCCATCGTTGATCTTTGTTATCTGACATTCGTCCTATGTCATGATAAACCCCGAGAGCAGTCGTACCCTGCTAGGTGATCGTCCTTCACTTCTAGATGATCGTCCTTCATCATGATTATCTGATGGCCGTCCCCATTGTCGACCTTTCCTATCTGGCATTCGTCCTATGTCATGATAAAGAGCAGTCGTCCCCTGCTAGGTGATCGTCCTTCACCTTTGATGATCGTCCCTCGTCATTTATTTCATTTATTCTTTGAACCGATGGTCGTCCCCATCGTTGTTTATCTTTACTTTGCAAATCCTAAAGGTCGTCCCCATCATTGACTTTACCTTTAATCCCCAGAAAACATTGTTACTTTGATTGATGGCCGTCCCCATCATGATTTCTTATTTCCCCAGCATGTCGTCCGTCCCCGCCATTGCTTTATCCCCAATATTCATCCTCTGCTTGATGGTCGTCCTCCATCGCCTTCATTTTATAATCATACTATACTACCTTTTACAATTTATATCCCTTTTCTTCTTCTACCCAGTGAGTGCAAATTTCGGACTGTCTTTGGTATCCAACCACAAGTTACCTTGTTTGTCTGTTAAGCCAGGCACTTACATCATGCACAGCTAACTCATGTTTGAATAGGGGCAGCTGTAAACACCCCAAATTTTCCCTCACTAAGTTCACATAATGGCTTGTGATATTTCAATTTTGCATTAGTTTAATCATATCATATCATATTGCATATTTGTTTCATCTGCATAGTTCAAGTTCGTCTACATCTAGAGTTTGTGATCTGAGCAATCCAAGGATCCATCTGAGCCACTCCAAAGGCTCCCAATCATTCCAAGAGGGTCCATGTATGTTCTATCATCATTTTATATCCCTCAAAGATCAAGGAAGTCAAGAAATCACAAGAACTGGGAAAGCATGGAAGCAGAGCTAGGGTTTCACTACACAAATAACCTGAATTAGGGTTTTGGTTTCAGAGGCCATAACTCCAAATGTTTTGGTCATTCTTGTTTCTAATGGTCTCAATATGTTATAAGGATCATGTGTACCAATTTTGATGAAGAAATTCATTGTAGAAGTCATCTGTTCACTGGGTAACTTCTTGAGTAAGTCAGAGCAAAATTAGGGGATCTGAGGCCCCCAACAATTGAACCAAAGTGGATTTTTCATAAAATTGAAGTTATATGGTCTTTATTTGATAATTTAAGTGCTTGGAAGTTCACAAAATTGAAGAAAATTGAGCTAAACCAAAAGTTGCCAAAAATGGAAATGACTTGTAATGTAAACTTTCCATTTTGGGAAAGTTTTTCAACCACCTCTTTCTCAACCAAAAATGCTTCAAATGAAAATTTGTTGGTCATGAAAGTTGTAGATTAGATCATTCCCTAATGAAAGTTCTAATTCATTATGGAACTCAAGTTATGGCCTTTCAAAGTTGGCAAAAAATCACATAATTTTCAAGAACTCAAGCCAAGCCATTTTGTGACCTCTAATACACTTCTATGCATTATACCAACATAGTACATTGCCTAAAAATCGGGATTGGCCCAAGAATCATCTCATTTCATGCCTTGAACTTCAAGAAATCACAAAAGGGCCAAACTTCATGAAAATTGCAAAATGATACACAACCATGCTTCCACTTGCTGAATCACCACAAAACATTTTTAATGGCTCTCCTTGATCTCTGCTAAACCAAGACAAGCCAAAAAGCCAGCTGCAAAAGAGCCCATACCTCAAGTACAAGTTTTGTTGACTTTTTGCAAGAGAGCCCATACCAATCACCATAGGCCACAACCACTTCTCTGACCTATCAAAGCTTGTTATGTGGATCAAACACAAGCCATAACACAACACAAGCAGGCCAAAAACCACAGAATCATCAAGCTCTCAAAAATCACTAGATTTGCAAAAGCATTCGAAACTCTCTGCTCACACACTCAAACTCCAAACTTTTTTCACCAATCACCTCAGCTTCATCAAAGGATCATTTCCCACCCTTCATTGCAACCAAAAACCCCCCAAAACCAAAACACGATTTCTGGCCAGCAAGAGTGCAAGCTCTCATTTCAGCCATCACAAACTCCTTCCAAACATCAAAGCTTCATCAGAGGGACCATTGGAGTGAGTTTGCACAAGAGAGGAGGTTCAGAAGCTTCAAACTGAGAAAGTTCAAGCTCAGGTAACCTCAAGAAAAACTTTTCCAGAAATGTAATTTTAGGTTATAGAAATGTTCCTTATGTTGTGCTGATCATGCTGATGCTTTTATTTTTGAAAATGGTTGCGTATTAAGGATTTCATGAACTTCTGAAAGTTTTGACCTAAAAATGTTCTTCTTCGATTCTTCATTTTGATGCGTGGAAAATTGTTTTTGTTGCTGGATTAGTGTTCTATGATGTTTAGGGATGAATTCTGGAGAGTTTGAGAGCCTGGGGTGGTGTTTTGGGGTAGCTCAGGGAGGAGCTGGCCGGAGAAGATGACCAAAGGTCTTCTCCGGCCACCTGAAAGTCATTAAGAGGTTGATTAGGGTTTAGGGCTAGTTTGAATAATGGTCGTAGGATCTTGCTTACCCGCGTGTTTGGATGGCTCAGATTCATCATTAAAACCCTAATTCCCATTTAATTGTGATTAATTAATTATTTAACTAAAATTAACTCATAGTGAATCTTAGCCACTCATTTGCGCGATGGTCAACACAAATCTCCCCAGTTTGAATCCTGTCTATTGGATTGTCCTACTTTTGTTTTAATTCATTTTTATTTCATTTTTTACCATTTGTTTTGCATAATTAATTTAAAATACTTAGAAAATTCTAAAAATATTTTCCTTCTTCATTTTTAATTCAAATATTTTCTCAACCCAAAAACACTTTTATTTTTATTTTTTGCACTAAAAAATCATTTTAAAAATATTTAAATGTTTATTTTAATTAATTAATGGAAATTAATTAATTAAAATATCATTTAGGTTTCTGAAAAATTCCAAAAAAATTCACATTGCGTCTTAGGACATTTAGAAACATTGTCAAACCATTCATACAAATTTCTTTTTGGTTTGAACACTCTTTGACATTTTCCTTGAATTTAGGGTTCATAAAAATCCTATTTTTGAACCCTAACTTCAAGAATTCTTTTCTGCCTAACCATGAAGGGTATGACATTGATTCTTTTTGCAATGATCTTCATATAGCATGTAGTGTCTAGCATATTTTTGTCACAAATTTATCTTGCATTTTCCATTTGATTTGCATTTTCCCTCTTAAGTTACCTTAAAACCCTAGATAACTTAGAAAAATCACAACTTTCTTTAGGTTAAGAGTTAGGCCTCCTCCTTTGGGGTGTGATATCATATGGGGTTAGGGTTCCTTTTAGTTCATTTGCAAATTTTTATCTTATGATTTGCTTCTGTTTTTGACTTTTGTATCTCATGTTGCATTAAAACCCTAATTTCTCATGTTCATTTGCATACCTCTTGCATATGCATCCATTCATGAACTTTCCATGACATGTCTTGCATTCACATGTCATCTTAGACATCATAGGACACATTAGAATAATGTTTGATCATTTCTTCATTCATTTCATTCCATGAACTTTCATGTGTTTTCATGCTTTTTACATGCTTCATTTGCATTCTCATCTCTTGTATGATCATTCATAGCACTTGGTATGCTTTTGCATCATGTCATAGCATCATTTACATCATGTTTATGCTTCTGGTTTTGGTTTGCATCTTTGCATACATTTCATTTTCATTTCATTTCTTTCTTTTATACTAACATTTTCAGGTGGTAAGTAATTTGAGAGGTGAATTTTCCTTCACTTCTCACTTCTCTTCTCATTCTTCTTATGCATCATTGCTGCATTTTTATTTGCTTTTGAGTGAGCTTGCTCATTCATGTTCTTCATTCACTTTCTTTCTTCAAGTAACATATCTTCTTCAATGAAGTAAGTTAACTTGTTTCTTCTACTTCTCCTCCTTTCATCTGCTTCTTCCATTGGTGGCTTCTCTGAAGATCTCTTGCAAGCCTTACAAACCATAGGAACACCCAAGCATGACAATAATTAGGGTTTTGATTAGTTCCCCTTTAGCTTTTACCTTTGTGTCTTCTTTGTGTCTCTCTTCTCATCTCATAATCAGAGACTAAACCTTTAAGGTTTTAAGACTTTGTGATTAGGGTTATGCTTGCATCCTTCTCTTAGGATGAAGTGTATAACTTTAATCCTAAGTGTTAAACCCTTAATTTGTTTAAACCTCTTAATTAATCCATATTAATAATCACTAAGACACTAACTTGTAACTTGGGCCTTGCATTAGGGTTCTAATTCTTCCTTTATTGGTTAAGAAGGACTAACCCTAGTGTTAATGGACAAGTCCCCCTCAAGTTGTCTTACAAACCATAAAATTCACTTCTTAATCTTACCATTAATTAAAATCCACTTTAATAAAGGCTTGTTTTGTCATGAGGTTAATCCCTAATCATGGATTAAGTTGAGGTATCTTCCTCAGCTTAAGTGTGCTCATCTATTATCCTTCTATTAGGATGGTGTAATGGGTTCACTAATCCTTTATTATGGCTTAAACTCATTACTTAACACTAAACAAAATCTCAAAACATCTAAATAATAACAAGTAGGTTAATGATCTTAATCCTACATCATCATGGTCATTAAGTGTGAGGTGTTTATCTTATACTTAAGGTATTCTCATTATCCCTAATCAAAGGGAGGATATGATGAGTTTACTAACCCTTGGTTTAGGCTTAAGCTCATTAAATTATGACAAACATAAAAAGCAATAAAAGATTGAAAACACAAAACAAAACAATAATCGTCTCCTCCGGGATTCTTTACTCATCATCTTCACTCACAAACGAGAACTTGCTTCTCCCGTATAATGCAAGACAGTTAGCGCTCGAGCCAGACGAGTCATACACTTTAGCATAGACAAGCAAGCAGTTCATCAGTCAATTTATCTTTTAGTCTCTTTGAGTCGAACTACGGTGTTCTGACTTCCTCATTGCACGAGAGGATACGTAGGCATAACTTAACTGTTATCGAACAAAAGTCTCAGTGTCTCCCCCCTCTTCCAGCATTATCCTTTAAGCATCATTCCTGAGCATTTCACTTCACTTTCTTGCACTGAAACTTGTACATTCTTTTCCAGCTTTTTGCACACAGATAGCACAAACACTACCCCTTTAAACACAAATCTTTTAAGCGTGGATCCCGTCGAGTACGACGGACAATCTGGGTGCTAATACCTTCCCAGGTTGTAACCAACCCCCTTTCTCAATTTCCTTGGTTTATGCAGCATTACCTTTCCTTCGTGATAAAAATGCCAAGCTGGCGACTCCATTCAGTTCATCTTCATTTTCTCCTCTCGCCGACCGTTTGCTTCTGTACCCTATCTGACCCTATGTCTCTTAGCGGGAGCGACAAAAATGCTGCTTGATAAACTGATGAATCTTAACGCACGACAACTTGAACTTTGAATATGCACTGCCTGAGAAATAACCACTGGCACAAATAATTTGCAATTGAAACAATCTCCTGATAGTTTGACCAAGATTGGGTCAAACTTCCATTTGAATCGAATCATAACTGAACAACCTCATATGAATTGAAAACCCTGCCTCGTTTTTGAAATCATGCACATGTAAAGAAGAAGAAGCAAACTGTGACACATTTTTGTATTTTGGTTAGATGTTAGTAAATATAAACAAATAAAAGTAGGTAAAATCACGATGATCCCCTGTGAGATAAAAACTTGCACATGAGAAGGATAAACAAACCAATGCGTAATCTTGTTTGTATGCAAGATGCAGATGAAAATGCGAAAAATCTTAGGGTCAAAAATTAGGGTATGACATTATCCTCGCGCGACTTAACTAATTATTCAACTAGTTAAATCCACCTAAGTTCCATAATTAATCCATTTCTTGATAAGAATCCTCAATTAAATAAGTCATAAGGACCATTTCAATGCCTTAGATTGAAAGAATCGACAACATATAGGAAACTGGGACAGAAATTGCGAAACAGCTGAATTTTCCCTAATGCTCTGGTCATGCGTGTATGGACCCAGGCCATACGCATAATGCCTAGCTCCTACGCCCCCTACGCACGCCATTATGCATATCTCTTCCCCCACTACACTGCATTACGTCGTATGGTTCCCCCATACACTGCACCTTATGTGTATTGACCTGCTCTCCCACGCGTAACTTACTAAAATGGACAGAGGGCCCAAAAATCTCATCATCCATACATGTATGCCCCTATATTATGCGTATCATTCCTTTTCCACGCCCACCATATGTGTATGGACATGCCCCATACGTGTATGGGCATAACCATGCATTTTTCTGTGTTTTCTTATGTTTTCTTCATCATTCCAGATATGTTTCGTAGCCTACTCGTTTCCATATATCATATCAAAGTTAGAAATGTTACTATACCAGTTTTACACTCTTAATCACGTCCTTCTTTCATCTACATTACTAAATCCCGTTTTATTATCCTTCTATATCTAGATTCTAAATTGTTCATCTACAACAACAATATCTGCATAAACTATGCATACACCAGAACAACAACAACAACATAATTTCATCCAAAATTTATCAAGATCAGACCATCATATCCATAGATTCGCAACAACAATCATACGTTTACAGATTCATGACAGATCAACAAAACAACAAAAAATCCTACGAGGGAAGGAACCCCTCATTACCTCATCATGTTAAATCACCTAATTTAGAATCCCTTTCTCCCCCTTACCTCGAATTTAGACGAATTTCTTGCGAAGTTTTGTTATGGGAGTGCTCTAGCCTTTCTTCGTTCTTCATAAAATAATACGACTGATTCTTCCCTCTATCTGATTAGCCTAATCTATCACTAAAATCCCAATTTAAGATTTTACTAAATCACCCTTATTTTAATTAAACTGAATCATAACAATTTAATTATAATTTTAACATTACTAATATTATTTGAATAACAATAATAATAATAGAAATAATGATTAAATAGTATTATTATTATTCATACACCTGTATTACTAAATGCACCACAATACTACCCGTCCCACCAGGACTCGACACCAAGAAAGCAATATATACACCTTAAACAAGGCCAACAAAACACCAAAAATACCCGACGAATAAATATTAAAAAATGGGGCATTACAACTTTCCCCCACTTAAAATATTTTCGTCCTAAAAAATGTACATGATATGAAAAGTTCCAGATAAGACTCCCGCATCCTGCTTTCTAGCTCATAGGTTACATTTCCCCCAGCAGCTCCACCCCAAGATACTCTCACCAGTGGAATCTCTGTACCTCTGACTTGCTTCTTCTTGCGATCCTCAATCCTTATCGGCATCGCTTCCACAGTAATGTTCTCTCTAACCTGCACATCATCCCTTGGAATAACGTGAGATGAGTCAGACACATACTTCCGAAGTTGCGACACATGAAACACGTCATGCAAGTTTGAAAGCTCTGGAGGTAGTGTAATGCCTTAATTTATATAAGTTAATTTTATAAAATATTATGGAGAGTTTGAGTATAATTGGGATAATGATTAAAGAATTATTTTGTTTTTAAATAATAATATAATAATGAGGTGGTATACTAATATAATATTGTTATTTAAATAATAAAATAATTACTTGGAGGTCTAAGGGGCAATGGTGTAATTTGAGTATGTTATGAAAAGGGAGAACATGATAGATTTCTCATTATCGTGCATTTTGACGAAGAACAGAGAGCTCTGGAGAAAAGGGAGAAGAAAGGGAAAATCAAGGATCGTACATTCCAAGGTCAAGAGTTCGGAAAAGCTTCGTCGAATTTCGAGGTAAGGTGGGAGAAAGGGTTTATATGGGTGATCTAACATGGAAGGGTAATTGGGAGGTCCTTACTCCTTTAGGGTTTATGAGTTATAATTGAATTGGATGAATTTGTGATGTTAGATGAATATTATGATGATGGATTATGTATGTGAATCTTGATGTTGAATTATGATTGAATGTGATGAATCCTTGATGCAATTGTGAATAGTATGATGAATTGTTGGTATATGATTGAGTCTTAATGTTAAATTACTCGGGTATATGTGTATGATGTGAATTGGGTGATGGTATAAGGTTAGATGGTTGGGGAAGATGAAAAGAGACATAATTTCCCTAATTTGATCTGTAAATGTTAGGATATATGATGGGTTGATGTTAGAGGTATAAGTGATGATAAACTTGATAATTGGACTGTCTTAAGTGCTAGAAACAAATTAAAATGAACTGGAATTGGATTGGTGTAGATAGGGAAAAGAAAAGTGATTTTTTTGTAGAAAAATGTTTTTTGACGCAGAGCCTCTAACACGGGCCGTGTCACACGACACGGGTGGCCGTGTCAGGCCCCTAGAGAATGGTTTTGGAGATTTTTGGAGAGGTTTGGACTCAGAGGATGTGACACGGGCCGTGTCACATGACACGAGCGGCAATGTCACCCTTCTGGACTTTGGGAAAATGTTGTTTTGTGAGCCACGTCTCAGGCCACTGACACGGGACGTGTCAGGATACACGGGGGATGTGTCAGGCCTCTATATTTTGGGATTTTGTGATATTTTAAGTCGGATTTGACCCGTTCTTTCCATTACGATTCATATCATTATTCTAAGGCTGTGAGAATAAGGTTTAGTAACAACCATAGGACCTAACAACTAAATGTAGAGGATGAATCTTAGATGAGTAAGTGAATAAAATAAACTTGATAACGATGAATTGGTTGGTGTTGACTATGATAGTGTATAATATATGCTTTGTGTAAATTATGTGTTGAAATTCTTGTTGTTTAATGAGGATCATGAGAATCGTGTTGCTATGACTATATTCATATGTGGTTTGAAAATGTATGTTGTAATCGAGTTTGTGCATACACATACATGTTGGGGGAGTAATTACGTCTCGGGTGGAGTGTAAGTGATTGTTTGGATTCACTGGGAATCAATGGGTTGGGGGTGATCGTGTCTCAGTAGGAGCGTAAGTGATGCATCCGGTCCGAATCGATGGACATTCGATGAAATCGGTACCGTATTTGCATTGTGTCATTGAGTCACTTTGCATTGATATAAATGAATGATTGATGTTGTGTGATATACTTGGTGTGTGCGAATTACCTCTTCATATATGTTATTTGCACCGTTATATTATGAATATGTTTCTCACCCCTTTGTTCTTTTGTGGCGTCTGTGCTTCTTCAGAAATACAGATAACTCAGGTACCTGAGAAGTTTGGTGTTGCTTGTTCGAGTCTTAGGAGCTCTGATATGTAACGGGAATGAGGTATTTGATCACTTTGTTTACTTTATTTATATTTTTAGTCTTTGTGATAGTTACGTATCGATCTAATAAACTAGAAGAATAGTTTTATGATTCGGAATTATTGTGCCGTTGAGCACGTTAATGTTGAAACTATTTAATTTCCGCTGCTTATAAAAGCATGAATGTAAATTTTGTTTGATCTTGAAGTATGACAAATCACTTTGGTTTTGTACTCTGATTTTTATTGAGTTTTATGTTATAATCTTGAAAAGGGGAAAAGTGGGTGTTACAATTGGTATCAGAGCAGGTCGATCCAACTGGCCAGATTGAGTCAGTCTTTAGAATAGGATATTGTTGTATGTCCTAACCTGAGATGTTTGTTTGTTGTATCAGTATGGCAGGAAGGAATGATGCTTCTCTTGCTGCGGCTATGCAAGCCATGGCGCAGACGGTTGAGAACATCGTTCAGGTAGTTCAGGTGGGAGGTGATGCTCAATCTCGTGCATTGCATCAATTCAGGAGTAACAAACTGCCTAGGTATGAAGGTGGAATTATGGATCCAGAGGCTGCGCAGAAGTAGTTCAAAGCTGTTGAGAATATCTTCAGAACTATGGGAGGCACTGATAATCAAAAGGTGAGGTATGGCCCTTACATGCTGGAAGGCGAAGCTGAAGTCTGGTGGGACAACAATCGCCAAAGGTTGGAAGCTGCAGGGACTGCAATCACCTGGGCAGTGTTTCGCAGAGAGTTCTTGGAGAAGTATTTCTCGAAAGATGTCTGCAGTGCTAAAGAGATAGAATTCCTGGAGCTGAAACAAGGTAACATGCCGGTAGTGGAGTATGCTGCCAAGTTCGAAGAGTTGGTGCAATACTCTGCGCACTACAACACTGAGGAAGCTATGACCTTAAAGTGCTTGAAGTATGAGAATGGCTTGTGTCCTGAGATCAAGCAGGGCATTGCTTTCCAGAAGATCAGGAACTATCCAGAAATGGTGAGCAGAAGCTGGATTTATGACAATGACAATCGAGCTCAGATTGCACACTACAAGTCTGTGAATGACAAGAGGGGAAAGCCGAGATTTGGTGGTACTCCTTATAGTTCTCCAACTGATAAGGGGAAGAAGAAGGCTAGTGCTGAGAAGAAGCCAGGTGGGGGAGGAGGTACTTCCAGTAATATCAAGTGCTACCGATGCCATGGTTCGGGACATCGCGCCAATGAATGTCCTAATGAAGTGAAGAAGTGCTTCAAGTGTAGGAAGTCGGGTCATATGATGGCTGATTGCAGGGCGAAGGAGCCTACTTGCTATAATTGTGGAGATCAGGGTCATATCAGCACCAATTGGGAGAAACCAAAGAAGCAACAGTCAGGTGGAAAAGTATTTGCATTAATAGGAGCTCAGCCTACTAGTGAGGACCAATTGATCAAAGGTACTTGCTTTATCAATAATATTCCTTTATTTTTTATTATTAATACAGGTGCAACACACTTGTTTATTTCTTTGGGATGTGTGAAGAAGCTAGGATTGTGTCGCTCCCACCAAATGACACAGGGTCAGATAGGGTACAGACGCGAACGATCGGCGAAAGAGAGAACATGAGGGTGAACTGAAAAGAGTCGCCAGCTAGGTATTTTTATCCCGAAGGAAAAGTAATGATGCATAAACCTAGGAGAAGATAGATAAGACGGTCGCGAACCAGAGAAACTGAGAAAGGGGGTTGGTTACAACCTGGGAAGGTATTAGCACCCAGATTGTCCATCGTACTCGACGGGATCCACGCTTGAAAGTTTGTGTTTAAAGGGGTAGTGTCAATGCTATTTTGTGTGCAAAAGTTGGAAAAGAATGCAAGTGTCAGTGCAAAGAAGTGTGAAGTGAAGAAAAGGAGTGTCAGTGCAAGTAAAGAGTGCAAAGCTCAAGACTATAAGGCTAAAAAAAATAAAGCTGGAGGAGGGGGAATATACAGAGACTTTTGTTCGATAACTATTAAGTTATGCCTACGTATCCTCTCGTGCAATAAGGAAGTCAGAACACCGTAGTTCGACTCAAAGAGACTGAAAAATAAATTGACTGATGAACTGCTTACTTGCCTATGCTCAAGTGTATGACCTGTCTGGCTCAGGTGCAAACTGTCTTGTATTAGACGGAAGAAGCGAGTTCTCGTTTATGAGTGAATGAGATGAGAAAAGAATCCCGGAGGAAACAATTATTGTTTGTTTTTTAGTGTTTTCAATCTTTTATTGCTTTTGGAGTTTGTCATAAGAAAATGAGCTTAAGCCTAAACCACGGGTTAGTAAACTCATCACATCCTCCCTCTGATTAGGGGAACTGAGAATACCTTAAGTATGAAGTAAACACCTCACACTTAATCACCATGATGTAAGATTAAGATCATTAACCTACTTGCATTTATTCAGATGTTTTTGGAGTTTTTGTATAGTGTTAAGTAATGAGTTTAAGCCATAATCAAAGATTTAATGGACCCATTACACCATCCTAATAGAAGGATGATAGATGAGAACATTTAAGCTGAGAAAGGCTCCTCAACTTAATCCATGATTAGGGATTAACCTCATGACAAAACAAAGCCTTTATTAAAGTGGATTTTAGTTAATGGTAAGATTAAGAAGTGGATTTTATGGTTTGTAAGACAACTTGAGGGGTACTTGTCCATTAACACTAGGGTTAGTCCTTCTTAACCAATTAAGGAAGAATTAGAACCCTAATGCAAGGCCCAAGTTACAAGCTTGATGTCTTAGTGATTATTAGATGAATTGATTAAAGGATTTAAACACATTAAGGGTTTGACACTTAGGATTAAAGTTATACACTCCATCCTAAGAGAAGGATGCAGGCATAACCCTAATCACAAAGTCTTAAAACCTTTAAGGTTTAGTCCTTGATTAAGAGATGAGAAGAGAAGACACAAAAGATGACACAAAGGTAAAACTAATGGGGGACTAATCAAACCCTAATTGTTATCATGCTTGTGTATTCCTAGGGTTTGTGAAGCTTGCAAGAGATCTTCAAGAAAAGCCACCAAGGAAGAAGAAAGATGGAAGGAGGAGAAGCAGAAAGAAGCAAGTCAACTTACTTCACTTAAGAAGATATGTTGCTTGAAGAAAGAAAGTGAGGAGGGAACATGAATGAGCAAGCTCACTCTAATACACATACAAAATGCAGCAAAGATGCATAAGAGAGATGAGAAGAGATTGTGAGAAGTGAAGGCAAATTCACTTCTCAAAGTAACTTACCACCTGAAAAGTTAGTAAAAGGAAATGAAAATGAAATGAAGATGAAAAGTATGAAATGATGCAAACCAAAACCAAAAGCATGTTCAAGATGAAAATGATGCTAAGAGATGATGCAAATGTATGTCATGAGATGTGAATGATCATACAAGCAATGAGGATGCAAATGAAACATGAAAGGAAACATGGAAGTTCATGAATGCACATGAAATGAAATGAATGCATAACATGGCAAATGGATGATGCAATTATCAAACATGATTCTAATGTGTCCTAAGATGTCTTATATGTCATGTGAATGCACAAAATGTCATGGAAAGTTCATGGATGCAAGCATATACAAGATGAATGCAAATGGAGATACAAAATTAGGGTTTTATGAAAGGATAAGATGCAAAACTCAAAAACAAAAGCAAATGATAAGATAAAAAATTAAAAATGGACTTAAAGGAACCCTAAACCTATACTAAGTTACCATCCAAAGGGGGAGGTCAGAAGCTTAACCTAGGAGTAGTTATGAATTTTTGAAGTTTCTAGGGTTTTAAGGGTGATCCTAAATGTAAAATGCCAAATAAATTGAAAATGAAAGATAAAAATGAAACAAAAATGTTTTTAGAAACTAGAAGTCATGCATAGAACAATGCAAAAAGAATCACTCACAAACTCAACTTGGTTTATAAGTTATGAATTTTTGAAGTTAGGGTTAAAGATGTATAAATTTAAGAACCCTAATTCATTGAAAAAATGTCAAAGTTTGATCAAAACCAAAAAGAAATTTTTGTGGTGAGTTTTTAAATGCTTCTAAATGGTCAAAGATGTTCTCTGATTTTTTTTTGTGATTTTTAAATACTTAAATGTATTTTTAATTAATTAAAATCAATTAACTAATTAAAAATAACATTTAAATGATTTAAAAATATTTTTTAAATGCAAAAAATAAAAATAAAAATATATTTGGGTTCAGAAAATTAATAAAAGGTTTGATAAAAATTTTCAGAATTTTTTGATGATTTTTTACTATTTTTAAAAATTCGTACAAAATAAATTAGAAAAAATGAATTAAAAACAAAATAAATGGAAAGTATGCAAAATGGAGAGTCAGGATTGATTCTGGGTTTGAATCCATTGACCTGGCGCGCATCTGGATGGTCTACATTTAAACTTAACTAATCCTAATTAATTAATTAAATAAAACTGATTAAATACTAATGACATGATCCTAGCCCTACACTGCATGCGGGAAAGCTTAATCTAACGGTCCAGATTCAAAAAGTGCCCTAACCCTAATTAAACAAATTAATTACTTTCAGGTGGCCGGAAATGACCTCCGGTCATCTTCTCCGGCCACACCTCCCCTGAGAAATTTCCAAATCACTCCCTAGGCTATTTCTGGAGCTCTAAAGCTCCAGATTGATTCCTCTCACTCTCCTAAGATTAACCCATCCCTCAAAAACAATTTATTTTCACTCCATCTCAAGATTCGAAGCCAAGAACAAAAATGGTGAAACTTTCAGACAGACTATACATTCTCATTTCTTCATCATTTTAAAAAATACAAAGTTCATTGCACTCAGGGGAACAAGCTTAACCATTTAATAACTTAAAATAAAGGTTCTGCAAAAATTGATTCACATGGCTACCTGAGATGGAGCTTTCAACCCTGGAGCTTTCTGGCTGCTTTCTTGCTTCAAAATGCCTCCAATGGCCTCCCTGAAGAAGCTTTGATGCTTGGAAAGCTTTGAGGAAGGCTGGTTTGTGAGTTTGTGTTTAACTGGCCAGAAAATCGTGTTTTGTTTGTGAGGTGTTCTTGGCTGTTTTGAGGGGTGGCTTATGATTAGTGATGAATTTGGAGATGAATGGTGGAAGAAGTTTGAAGTTTTGTTAAGTGTGCTGAGAGTTTCAAAGAAAAATGCAAAGGAGGAAGTTTTTGTGAACTATGGAAATGCTGAGGGTTCACGCTTGGTTCTTGTTTGAAATGAGTTGCATAATGTCCACATATCAGCTTGTGATAGGTCTGTGGAGTTGGTGTGGGCTATGTTGATTGGTATGGTGCAAAATGCAAAAAGTCAACATTGGTTGTACTTTGAGGTATGGGCTGTTTCAGGCTTAGTACAAAGGGGTGTCTGGTGCAGCAAGGATTAAGGATGTCCATGGAAATCACTTTGGGGCAATTCAGCATGTTTGTGAGAAGTTATGGGAGGTTTTGCAAATTCATGAACCTTTGGCCCTTTTGAGATTTTTTTATGTGAAAGCCATGGAAATGTGAAATTCTTTGGGAAATTCTGTGTTTTAAGCCATGCACTGTGATATTATGATGATTAGAAGTCCATTTCAAGTCACAAAATAGCTTGGCATGAGGTTTTGCAAAAATCCCTCTTTGGCATGAAACTTGAAATTATGTGATTTTTGCCAACTTTGGAAAGCCATAACTTGAGTTCCAAAATGAATTATATCTTGTTCTTGTACTTTTTGAAAAGGGAATGATCCAATCTACAACTTTCATAACCAACAATCTTTCATTTGAAGCATTTTTGGTTGAGAAAGAGGAGGTTGAAAAATTTCCTAAAATGGAAAGTTTACATTACAAGTCTTTTCCATTTTTGGCAACTTTTGGTTTTGCTCACTTTTCTTCAAATTTGTGAACTTCTAAGCACTTCAATGATCAAATAAATACCATATAACTTCAATTTGATGAAAAATCCACTTTGGTTCCATGTTGGGGGGCCTCAGATGCCCTGATTTTGCTCTAACTTGCTCAAGAAGCTACCCAGTGATCAGATGACTTTCACAATGAATTTTTCCATCAAACTTGGTATGTATGATCCTTATATCATATTGAGACCAATAGAAACAAGAATGACCAAAAAATTTGGAGTTATGGCCTCTGAAACCAAAACCCTAATTTTAGGTCATTTGTGTAGTTAAACCCTAACTCTGCTTCCATGCTTTGCCGGTTCTTGTGATTCTTTGACTTCCTTAATCTTTGGAGGATATAATATGATGATTGAACATACATGAACCCTCTTGAAATGATTGATGACCTTTGGAGTGGCTCAGAAGGATCTTGGATTGCTCAGATCACAAACCCTAGATGCAGATGAACTTAAACTAATGCAATGAAGCAAAAATGCAACATGATATGATATGATTGAACTAATGCAAATGAAAAAGATCACAAGCCATGGTGTGAACTTGGTGAGGGAAAATTTGGGGTGTTTATAGCTGCCCCTATTCAAGCATGAGTTAGCTGTGCAGGATGTACGCGACGGCTTATCAGACAAGCAAGATAACTTGTGGTTGAATACCGAAGACAGTCCAAAATTTGCACTCACTGAAGAGAAGAAGAAAAGGGATATAGATTGTAAAAGGAAAGCGTAATATGATTATAAAGTGCAGGCGATGGAGGACGACTATCGAGCAGAAGATGACTGTTGGGGATAAAGCAATGGCGGGGACGACCGACATGCTGGGAAATAGGAGGGATCATGATGGGGACGACCATCAAGTAGAGAAACAAGACTCTCCGGGGATTAAGGTAAAGGTAATGATGGGGACGACCACCAAGTTTGTAAGGTAAGGGTAAACAACGATGGGGACAACCATCAGTTTAATGAAATAAATGATGAGGGACGATCATCAAAGGTGAAAGACGATCACCTAGCAGGGGACGGCTGCTCTATTGGGGATGAGGATGAGGGACGGTCATCCAAGGTGAAGGATGATCACTTGGCAGGGTACAGCTGCTGAAAATATCACGACATAGTACGAATGCCGGATAGAAAAGGTCGACGATGGGGACGGCCATCGGATAAGCATGATGAAGGACGATCATCAAGAGGTGAAGGACGATCACCTAGCAGGGTACGGCTGCTCTCGGGGTTTATCATCACATAGGACAAATGTCAGATAACAAGATCAACGATGGGGATGACCATCGGATAAAATGATGAAGGACGATCATCAGGAAGGTGAAGGACGATCACCTAGCAGGGGACGGCTGCCAAAATATCACGACATAGGACGAATGTCGGATAGAAAAAAGGGTTCCAATAATGGAGACTCCGCTGGGGGAATGATGAGGGACAGTCATCAAAAGGTGAAGGACGATCACCTGGCAGGGTACGGCTGCCGAAAGTATCATGACATAGGACGAATGTTAGATAGAAAAGAAATTTTGCTAGGGACTTTCCGAGGAAAGGTAAACACGGACGAGTGTTTACATCCAAAAAATAAAATGGTATAAGTGTTTGACACTGTGTATAGATTAAAGATGCAGACGAGCATCCTTAAGACTACGATACGGATGAGTATCGGTAGAAACAAACACTGACGAATGTTCAGAGATGATGATACGGACGAGTACCAACTGGTTAACAAAGAACACGGACGAGTGTTGAATCTGAGGGGAGATAAGTAGTGTATACAAGATACGGACGAGTATCTGTATGAGTAAAGAAAATAAACTTGAGTGAGACACAAACGAGTGTTAAACTTGCTGAGGAGAGTGACACAGACGAGTGTCAAAAGAGAAAGTGTATAAGTTATGAACTTATAGGTGTAAAAGATATTCTGGCGATCTGTGGGGATAAGATGACACGGACGGATGTCAATGAAGTGTATTATAAACAAGTGTTTGGTTTACAATAAGTGTTTAGGCAACCATACTGGGGAGTGGTGACACGGACGGGTGTCCAAAAGAGTATGTATAAACATGTATTTGTGTTTGAGAGTGCAAAAAGGACACTTTGGCTTTCTGCTGGGGAAGTTGAGATGACACAGGCGAGTGTCGGGACAAGCAAGTTATGTATACGTATCTGTTGGTGGAAAGTGTCTTGGCGATCTTACTGGGGAATGATGACACGGACGAGTGCCAAAAGGAGCATGTATCTATATTTTTAGAAGTGCAAAGGGACGCTTTGGCTTTCTGCGGGGACTGTGAGTCTTTATATACGTTGCTGATGGAATGTTGGTATTTATAGGTGGCTGATTCAAAACCTAACTTGTGATTATGCAATATGTTTGATTTTTTCCGTAATGCTCTGTATTAGACGGAATGCTACGCTCTGAGGTGATTTATGATGTGAATGCCATGATTATGCAAAGATACCGATCCAGGATTCAGATCCCGCTGCTTGTGGAGATCTCTGACTGATCTTCTTGAAAGGATATCCCAGTTGGGGATGAGATCATTGGTAGATCTGATAAGATGTATGACTATGCTTGGGGAAATATGTCACTGATAGACCTATCTTTGTAATGAGGAGGCCAGTTGGGGATATGGCAGCTTTCGTCACTTTGTTGTGCGGGAAATTCAGACACTACTCTTCTGGAAGAGGCTGGAGCTCTGTGGGGGGGATGGTTCCCTGTCTAGCACTCGTTTGGGGATGAAAAAGATCACTAAACGATCTTCCTAGAGATTTCATTGGGGATCCTACTGAGGATGATACTTGACAACTCAGCTGGGGATATGAGCACCTTCTGGTACTGCTCTGACAGATGTGCTGGAGAAGTGATGCTTGGCAACTCTGATGTTGAGAGAGAGCTTCTCTGGTGTTGTTTGGAAGATGTGCTGAGGAAATAATGATTAGGCAGCTTTGCTGGGGAAAACCTTGCATGCTCCATGTTGCGCTCTAAGTACTTGCAATCCTGTTATGACAAAGAAACGCACAAGTACCCCGAGGCATCCCTTACCGGATTCCCTCATAGGAGTTTGGATACTCCTGGGAGTAAAATACATTTCCTGCAAGCATGTGATTAGAAAGGCACATATGTTTTTATGAAACCATTTTACCAAGGATATCGGACATTTTTTGCAAATGAAATAAAATGTACAAGACAGAGTGTGACTGAAAATCTGATTTTATTAATTTGGGTGCCCTGAATTGGCCAATACAGTCAAAGAAACAGATCCCCTGAAATGAGGAGATTGTTAAAAAATTGAGAAACAAAAAAGGTGCTGGCAACGTTGACGACGCTTTAGTGAGCTTCCCCTTTGCTATGATTCGTATGACCTTTACGTTCTTCTCATCTTGCTTTCTGAAGAATGTTGATTCTGACCGATGCTTTAACCTTTCGAAGCTTGCCATGTTGTAAGAGATACAAACGAATTCAGAATGCAGTTGTTCGATTATTCCCTTATTTTTGCGTGGATCGCCCTTTCGGGTTTTCAATCCACCGGGATACCCATTTTTGCCTGAACTGTCCAATGTGGCTTTTCAACTCAGCGGGTGCACACATTTTTTTTTAATTTTCCCTTATTTTTGCCCGAGTCTTTTATTCTGTTTTTGACTCGCCGGGATGCCCTATTTTTGCCTGGACTTTCATTCTGTTTTTATGTCCAATGGGTAATTTTATGCGAAGTATTTTTTAACTACATCTGAATTCACAGGGGACAAGAAATCTTCATTATCCATAGTAGAGAGCATCAGTACTCCAACGGAGAAAACTTTCTTTACTATGAATGGACCATCATAATTCGGAGTCCACTTGTCCCTGTGGTCTGTATGAGGAGGGAGGAGTCTTTTCAGCACAAGATCTCCTACTTGGTATTCCCGAAGCCTGACTTTTTGATCGAAGGCTTTCTTCATTCTCTTTTGATACAGCTGCCCATGACAGATTGCCGCTAATCTCTTCTCTTCGATCAGATTCATATGATTGTACCGAGATCGGACCCACTCTGCTTCATTCAACTTGACATCCATTAGTACCCGTAAGGAGGGTAATTCAACTTCAACGGGTAGGACTGCCTCCATACCATACACAAGTTTATATGGTGTTGCCCCAGTGGATGTTCTGATTGATGTACGGTACACATGCAAGGCAAATGGTAGCATTGCATGCCAGTCTTTGTATGTGACCACCATCTTTTGCACAATCTTCTTGATATTCTTATTAGCCGCCTCAACAGCGCCATTCATCTTTGGTCTGTAAGGAGAAGAGTTGTGATGTTGAATTTTGAAGTCCCGGTACAGTTCTGCCATCATTTTGTTGTTCAAGTTGGAACCATTATCAGTAATGATTCGCTCGGGCACTCCATACCGACAGATGATGTCTCTCTTCAGGAATCTGGCTACCACTTGCCTGGTGACATTTGCATATGAAGCTGCTTCAACCCACTTGGTAAAATAGTCAATGGCTACCAGGATGAATCAGTGTCCATTTGAAGTAGTCGGTTCGATTTTTCCAATCATGTCAATGCCCCACATGGAAAAGGGCCAAGGTGAAGACATCGCGGTCAAAGGATTTGGAGGCACATGCACTTTATCAACATAAATCTGGCATTTGTGGCACTTTCTGGCATAAGCACAACAGTCTGTATCCATTGTGATCCAGTAGTAACCTGATCTTAGCAATTTCTTAGCCATTGCATGCCCTCCAGCATGGGTACCGAAAGATCCTTCATACACCTCATGCATCAGCAAGTCTTCCTCTTTCTTATAAACACATCTGAGAAGTACCATATAAAAGTTTCTTTTGTACAAGGAACCATCAGCATTCAGGAAGAAACTACCAGCTAGCCTTCTTAATGTCTTATTTTCATTGGATGATACCCCAGGTGGGTAAGTTTGAACCTCTAAGAAGCATTTGATGTCATGGAACCAAGGCTTATCATCTTTAGCAATGTCTACTGAGAATACGTATGTTGGTCTATCCAGTCTGGATACTGAAATCCGAGGCACAAAGTTGGCAGCTTGAACTTTGATCATGGATGAAATGGTAGCCAGAGCATATGCAAACTGATTTTCGTCTCGAGGGATATACTCAAGTTTGACTGTGGTGAAGAAAGTCAGTAATCTCCTCGTATAGTCCCGGTATGGAATCAGATGCTCCTAGTGAGTGTACCATTTGCCGTTGGTTTGATTGATTACCAGAGCTGAATCTCCGAATATAGTTAAAGTCTTGATCCTGAGGTCAATGGCTTCCTCAAGACCCATGATACAAGCTTCGTATTCAGCTTCGTTGTTAGTGTAGTTAAATGTGAGTTTTGCCGAGAAAGGCATGTGAACTCCTTTAGGTGTAGTGAGTACTGCACCAACTCCACGACCATTCATATTAACAGCCCCATCAAACATCATTGTCCATTCTTCTTCTGGGTCAGGCCCTTCAGTGTGAATAGGATCTTCATGATCTTTTGCTTTTATGAACATGATGTCTTCATCAGGGAAGTCGAATCTCATTGGCTGATAATCATCTATAGGTTGCCCAAACAGATAGTCAGACATCACATTGCCCTTGATGGCTTTCTGAGATGTGAACTGAATGTCATACTCTGTGAGAATCATTTGCCATCTTGCAACCCTTCCGGTAAGTGCTGGCTTCTCAAATATGTACTTGACTGGGTCCATCTTGGAGATCAACAAGGTTGTGTGGGTCAACATATACTGCCTTAGTCGGCGAGCAGCCCACGCTAAAGCACAGCAAGTTTTCTCGAGCAGTGAATAACGCTGTTCACATTCGGTAAACTTTTTGCTTAGGTAGTATATTGCATACTCTTTTCGACCAGACTCGTCATGCTGGCCCAACACACACCCCATTGACTCTTCTAATACTGTCAAGTACATTATTAGAGGTCTTCCTTCAACTAGAGGCATAAGAATTGGAGGCTCTTGTAAGTATTCCTTGATTTTGTCAAAATCCCTTTGGCAATCTTCATTCCACCTGACCGTTTGTTCTTTTCTTAACAACTTGAACAAGGGTTCACAGGTTGCAATAAGGTGAGATATGAACCTTGAAATGTAGTTCAATCTACCTAGAAACCCCCGAACTTCTTTTTTAGTCTTTGGTGCAGGCATCTCTTGAATGGCTTTGACTTTGTCAGGGTCAACTTCAATGCCCTTTTCACTTACAATGAACCCCAACAACTTACCGGAACGCACCCCGAATGTGCATTTGTTGGGGTTTAGCTTCAGCTGGTACTTCCTCAGACGTTTGAACAGTTTCTACAGATTCACCAGGTGGTCTTCTTCTGTGAGGGACTTGGCAATCATATCATCAACATAGCATTCAATTTCTTTATGGATCATGTCATGGAATAATGTCACCATAGCCCGTTGATAGGTAGCACCGACATTCTTCAGTCCGAACGACATTACCTTATAACAGAATGTGCCCCAGGGTGTGATGAAAGTTGTCTTCTCCATGTCTTCAGGTGACATCTTGATCTGATTATATCCTGAAAATCCGTCCATGAAGGAGAATACCGAGAACTGAGCCGTGTTGTCGACCAATACATCAATGTGAGGTAATGGAAAATCATCCTTCGGGCTAGCTCTATTCAGATCCCGGTAATCCACACACATCCGCACTTTTCCATCCTTCTTAGGCACAGGTACAATATTAGCAACCCACGGTGGGTAACTAGTTACAGCAAGGAAACCGGCGTCCCACTATTTTTGTACCTCTTCTTTTATCGTCATAGCCATATCCGGGCGAGTACGGCGCAACTTCTGTTTTACTGGAGGACAATCTTCCTTTAGTGGCAGCTTGTGCATAACGATGTCGGTATCCAGACCTGGCATATCTTGATAAGACCAAGCAAAAACATCCACATACTCCTGAGGCATGTCAATAAGTTGTTCCTTCACTGAATCTTGCAGGCGCGCGCCGATCTTCACTTCTTTCAAGTCTTCTTCGGTACCAAGATTAACTGTCTCAACTTCCTCCTGATGAGGAGTGATAACCTTCTCCTCTTGCCTTAACAATCTGACTAGCTCTTCAGGTAGCTCATAATCTTCTTCAACCCCTTCATCGGCTTGATTAATCGGATTGTCGAAGTCATACGAAGTCATAGCAGTGTCGTTGTCGGTGTAGTCTGGAGGGCACTCTCTGCAAGGGTTTAGATTGGTTCATTTTAGTGATCAGTTTTATCTTGTCTAGAAAAAGTGAAAATGAAGTTATTATTTTTAAAAACATTGCCATTTTTTTTGTACAAAAGATGAAAAATGAAAAACAGTGAGCGGGAAAAAAGGGACTCATTTGTAAAAGATGTCCTGATATTCATTAATTGATCGTTTGCACAAAATACAAGATGGCCCGATTACAAAATGAGCCCTGACATCTTGGGCAAGATGCAGGACCTGATGCATGCTTAAAGACAGGAAATAATAATTACTCTGCAGGAGTAATTCTTATAATTTCCTGGAAAGACCAGTTTGAGACTTGGTTCCCCGGGATCCTTGGACGTATCCAGCTTTCCAGGTTGCGTTTGTCTTCTTCCTCGTCTTCCAGACTGTTCACAGCATCCGGGGTAAGCATCCCCCTACTGCAAAATTTTGGGCTCCGTTGCAGCCTCTGGTTGATCTTGTCGAGTTGGTATATAACCCAATCCGAATTTGTCTTCTTTCTTTTCAACTGGAAGCAGCTTGCCCCATCCCTGAGCGGTACCCTCCTCAACAACCTTTCGGGCCTGTTGGTATGAAGTGATGGAAGTCCCAGGCATATCAGATACTTCATTGATGTTAAGGGCCTCAAACCCCTGACTCATATTCTCATGGATCTCCCCATCCATTTCTATGTACTTGTAAGTAACCAGTTGGCTAAAAAAGATATCTTCCTCCCCACAGATTGTGATGATCTGGCTTTCCCACTCAAATTTTAACTTCTGGTGAAGGGTAGATGTAACAGCACCAGCGGAGTGAATCCAGGGTCTACCCAATAGACATCTGTAGGCCGGCTGTATGTCGATCAAGAAGAAGGTAGTTTTAAAGGTATGTGGGCCAATCAACACAGGTAAATCAATCTCTCCAAGAACTGATCTCATAGAGCCATCAAATGCTCTCACCACCAAGTTACTTGGACGCAATGCCAAACCATCATACTCCAACTTCACCAAGGCTTTCTTTGGGAGAACATTGAGCGAAGATCCAATGTCCACCAGTAAATGAGAAAGAACAACACCTTTGCATTCCAAGGTGATCTGCAAAGCCTTGTTATGGTTGCATCCCTCCGTTGTTAAATCAGCATTTGTGAAGCCCAGTCCATGACTGGTGTTAACATTTGCAACCATTGTTTCCAGCTGATTAACTGTAATCTCTTCCGGCACGTATGCTACGTGCAGGACCTTCAACAATGCATTCCTATGGGCTTTGGAACACATTAGCAATGATAATATAGAGATTTTGGAGGGTGTCTGATGAAGCTGGTCCACCACTTTATAATCACTCTTTTTGATTATTCTCATGAACTCGTCTACCTCTTGCTCAAAAGACGTCTTCGGAGTTTCTTTAATAGTGGGCTCTTCCAGTACCACATTCTTCCCTTTTTCCTTAGCAGCAGCTTCTGCTTCAGCACTGGGCCTTAGTGTTTGTGAGGCAAAAAGGCGTCTGCTTCTGGTGAAGCCTCCGCCTCCCCCAACATTGTCAACTTATGGTGAAGAGGTTGTTGAATCTAGAGTGATCTTCTTTCCGTCGCAGTAGAGATCAGAGCCGTAGTGCCAAGGTATGGCATTACTACTTTCATAAGGAACGGGTCCGGGCACCGTAATGGTGACCGGACTGATTGCTGCAGCGGAAGGAACCGTGATGGTATGCAGGTCGTAATAGATTGTGACTGGAGATCTGACAGGAGGTGTTGCAGTTTGTTGTTGGAAATTGTTGTTGGGATGAACATTTGTCGGGTCATAATAGATCGTGACCGTTGAGACATCTTCATTAATGTTTGCTGGTGTTGTAGGTGATTCCTTTGATAAGATGGGTGCTGATGTTGTAGAAGTAAATGTTGTTGAACTCTGATCTGTTGAAATAATGGATGGAGTGATTGCTAGAGTTGTGTATGAATCAGTGGGAATGATAGTTGTTGCAGTTGTAGGAGTATTTGCTGAAGGAAGAATTGTTGATGTTGTAGGAGAATCCATTGTTGCTGAAGAAAGAGTTGTTGAAGGAGCCGTTGTAGTAATTTGCAAGATTCCATCTCTGATGAGGCCATATATGCCAAACCTTAGCTTCTCATAACCATTAATAGCAGTGTTGCACAATTCACAGTAGGCCCCACAGCCCGGGAACACAAGGCATCTTAAGAGTCGAGCCTTTACTTCATCCAACGGTGTTTGAATCTGTGCCACATTGTCAATCAATGCAAATGGTTGGTCCTCTTATATGGCATTAATCCTGGGCCCACAATGATTAGGCATAGGATTTATGTTAACATTCGGAGGAGGTGCGAAATTGAGAGCTTTGGAATCGACCAAATCCTGAACCTTCATCTGTAAGGCTCTGCATTTCTCAGTATTATGACCAGGTGCGTTTGAGTGAAAGGCACACTGGGCATTAACATCATAATTCTTCGGGAGATTGAGAGGATATGGTGGAGCCAACGTCCTTAACTCAACTAGCTTAAGCTTCAGGAGTTGTGGCAGTAGAGCGACATAAGGCATATGGATGGGGTCAATCACCCTATTTACTTGAGACGACCTCTGTTGAAAGGGGCGTTGCTGTTGGTTGTTGTTGTTATTGTTGCACGTCCTTTGTTGCGGAAAATGAGATTGTTGTTGTTGATAGTGATGTTGTTGTGGTTGTTGTTGAGGATATAATGGCTGCTGTGGAACTGGAGTCGGGATAGTAACGATTGCTATTGATATGTGAGAATATTGGGGTCTGCCCCTGCCTGCATGGATAACATTTGTTTCACCCGCCCTTCGGGGACCTGCAAAAGGTTTTCTGGGGTTGTTGGAGGAACTTGCACCATTGTCAGAGATTTTGCCCATCTTCAAAAGACTCTAAATTCTCTCACCAGCTATAACTACATCGACAAAACTGGTGGAAGAGAAAGCAGCAAGTCTATCAATATAAGTTCCCTGCAAGGTGTTCATAAACATGTCATCCATCTCTCTTTCTGACATGGGTGGCTGGACACCAGCAGCAAGCTGTCTCCACCTCTGAGCATAATCCCGAAAGCTCTCTCTTGAAGACTGAGACATGCCCATTAGAAGAGTTCTATTGGGGGCCATATCTAGGTTGTACTGGTATTGCCGGATAAAGGCTTCGGCCAAGTCTTTCCAACATCTTATGGTGGCCATTGTCAGATGCGAATACCATTCTCTTGATGCTCCAGTCAAGCTATCCTCAAAATAGAACATCCATAATTTCTCATCCATGGTATAAGCCTTGAGTCTCGCCAAAAAAGATTGCAGATGAGTACGTGGGCATGAGGTACCATTATATTTCTCAAAGCAAGGGGGTTTGAATTTGTGGGGAATCCTCACCCCATCTACCAGCCCCATATCCATCACGTCAAAGCCTAAAGAGTTCTGAGATTCCAAGGACCTTAGCTTTTCAGCAATCTCATCCAGTCTTCTGTCATACACCTCATCCCCAGCCCCAATAACAGTGAATTGTTCCTCTTGGGGATCCTCTAGCAGGATTCTGCCCCAGCAGTATTGCCTTGAACATTCCTCGGGATGTTAAAATCTGGATTCAAATGAGGCCCATACTCTGGTGGGTCGATACGAGGCTGCCCTTGTTCATTATTGCTGGTTCCCCCTGTCCCAAGGTGGGGCTTTTCAGGTGTCTATCTTTCTACCAGCTCTTTTAACCTCTCCTGACTCTGGGCTAAGCCAGTTATTACAGCCATAAACTGAGACATTTGGTTTCTCATCTCGACCCTTTCGTTTGCCATCTGATTTCTCACTTCAGTCAGGTCCTGCTGTACCTGATCCATCTGAATGCCTGTAAGGTTGTTACGAGTTAGGTACCGGTGTGTGGGGTTGACAAGGAACACTCGGCGACGAGCAATGTTTCCTGAAAGCACAACAAAGTGAGAAACAAAATAATAAACAAAAACCTACAAAACAAAGAAAAAGTTAGTATGCAATGCAGTATGCTTATTTGTTTTCCAAGGTATCCGGTTCGGTTCTTGGTTTTGACCTTTCCAGACCTTGAGGAGATGCTTGATGATGTTGAGAAAAGAAGCCCAATGAAACAAACTAAATATATTACAAATGATGAAAAATACATAGTCTGTTTACAATACACGCCCATGGTGGGTCAAAAATACAACAAAAAGGAAAAGTACATCAAAAAGAAAGAAATACAAGCAAAGAGGAATCAGACATCCAGCCCATAGTCATCTTCCCTGACTTCCTTCAGGAGTGCCTCAGTCACTGGACCAGCCGGATGCTCTATAATGGTCCTAATGAGGAGGTTCCTGGTAGCAATGGCATTAGTCAGCTTCTTATGCATGTCCTGTTTCTTCTTCTCATTGGCCTCCAGTTGTTCAATCTTAGCTTGAGTTTTCTGGTTTTCTTGTGCACAGGTTTCGGTGATCCTGACCCACCTAGCATGGCTTTCTTGCAGATAGTGCTCAGCCTTAGCTTTCTGAATCTTGGCCTCCTTGTAGGCATTCTTCAATATTTGTTCCCCGGCTCTTGCCTTCCTTATGTAGTCCCCTGTCCTTTCAATCTTGGTCAGATGCTCAATCTTGAGCTTTTCCAATCTCTAAATGTCCAGACGACCGTCACTTCTTTCCCAAAGAGTCTTCTTCAGGGCTTCAGATAGCCGCTCATTCATTTCCTTCAACTTTTCAAATTCCTCCAGGCTAACAGTTGCTGTAGGCTGTACTGTAGGTGGTCCAGGTGTGTCTTCTAAGGTGAAAGGCATCCTGGTGATCTGAGCTCTAGTACGGGACCAGTCATAGTAATGAGCTGAAGCAACATTGTTAAATCTTCCAAGGATGGCTGTCCCTTTGGTCTGGATGTTGTCCCAAGCCCAGGTAGCTTGCCTGACAACAGCTGAATTAGGTTGAACTTCACAGTATAGGGTCTCAGCTAAATCCTGTCCCCTGGGAGGGTGAACTAAGGCATATCCCAATTGTCTCTTAAACAGTAAAGGGTTGTAATTGATGTAACCTTTTATTCCTATTAGAGGCATATTAGGGTACTGCCCACAGCTGGTGATAATGTCCTGATATCATCTGATTTTAAGGCAATGAACCTCTTGGCCCAATTCTTCTGCTGATGTGGGTTCAAGAAAGCATCTGATTTAGGCAGGTGTCTAAGTAGCCAAGAATAGAATAAGGGAGCACAACATCTGACCAACTTCCCCCTTTGTTTCTCATTTCTCTGATGGATGGAGTAATAAAAATCCCCTAGCAATGTAGGCACTGGGTTCCTCAGAAGAAACAAGTGGATGGCATTCCTACTGACAAATTTGGGTTCATCTGCAAACAATATAGCCCCATATATGCTGAGGGCTAAAAGTGCACAGACTGCCCTCCATTCTCCCAATGTAGCCTTTAGGATGGCCTGAGAAATCAAGAAATCCAGATGTAAACCAGGAATCCCAACTTTTGTTGTCATGTTTTGCTCAATAAGGGCAGGCTCCAAGTGCAATGCCCTTGATATCTCTTCACTTCTGGGAGCAGTCATCTCTGGGTTGAAGGGGATCCCTCCTCTGATAGGCACTCTAATTAACAAAGAAATCTCCTCCAATAGAGGCTCAATCTGAAAGTCTAGAAAGGTGAAACATCTAAGTGGAGGGTCATAGAACTGCAAGCATGTGTGGATCATGCTTCTCAGAGAAGAATCAAGATCCATAACCATGTCCAAAATACCCCCATAGTGCTCTCTAAACAGTGGGATGTGGTCAGGTGTGATGAGTGACTGGACCTGCCTGATACCAGTCAATATGGGCTCAAAAAAGTGGTAAGATATGTTGCTTTTCCTTGGAACATCCATGAGTGCTGGTGAAGAAACTGAAATCAAATGCTGATGAAGATCACAGACTGAAAAGCTGGAGATGAGTATCTAGCAGACTGATGCAGGTGAGTCTCTGACAGACTGAAGGAGATAGCTGAAGCAGAGGTCTAAGCAACAGAAGGGGTTAAAACCAAAACCAAGATATAATGAGGTGGATACCCTGAAAAACAAATAAACAAATGTTAAATGATGCAATGATGATATATGCAAATGATATGCAAGGGTTTGTGATCAAGAGCTGAATCTGATTATCTGTCTTGATATAAGGTCCATGTATGTTCAAAGGTCCGTATGGAGGCTCAGAAATCCAGTAACCAGGGTGGGGGACTCAAATAAAGAGTCACATGTCCATGGTTATCACAAGAACTGTCCAAAGTGAAGTACTCTTAAACAAAACAGTAACAGGGTATGATGTGGCCAAAGGTTCTTGCAAACCTGTAAACAACCCAACCCCCTCACATGTAATGTTCTAGAACAAGTATCCTCAGACATGTATCAGTTATGAGAAGTGTAAACACTTCTAACCCAGAGGTACAGTGTTTACAATAACCATAAAAGATCCTCCTCTAATTCACCCCAGATTCTGAAGGTCATAGTAAAAGGTCATCCAGACTTAGCAGGCTTCCCAAATAGCCCTAGCACTACAGGAAATCTGTAGCACAGAGTTATCAAGAAGAAACCCACATCTGAACCGTGTTTCATATTCCCGCACCAGACCGAAATGGAATGGGAAAGAACATGAACCACTCTAGCCTAGGTGTCACTCAGGTCCCAGGTATAGGACCTTAATCACTCAATGGAACCCCACCCACCAAGGAAAACCAGATCCAACATAGTGATAATGACAGTATGAAATATGCATAAGACTGTAAAAGAAAGCAATAAATAAAGTTGTACATAAAGCAATAAATAAAGCAAATAAATAAACACAATTAGCACATAACACCCCCGTAAACACAAATCAAACAAGCGCTATGAGGAACCCACAAAAAGAACCAGAAGCCCTGGTTGTAGTATAAGGGTCCCAAGCAGAGTCGCCAAGCTGTCAATCCCACCAAATGACACAGGGTCAGATAGGGTACAGACGCGAACGGTCGGCGAAAGAGAGAACATGAAGGTGAATTGAAAAGAGTCACCAGCTAGGCATTTTTATCCCGAAGGAAAGGTAATGCTGCATAAACCTAGGAAAAGATGGATAAGACGGTCGCGAACTAGAGAAACTGAGAAAGGGGGTTGGTTACAACCTGGGAAGGTATTAGCACCCAGATTGTCCGTCGTACTCGACGGGATCCACGCTTGAAAGTTTGTGTTTAAAGGGGTAGTGTCAGTGATATTTTGTGTGCAAAAGCTGGAAAAGAATGCAAGTGTCAGTGCAAAGAAGTGTGAAGTGAAGAAAAGGAGTGTCAGTGCAAGGAAAGAGTGCAAAGCTCAAGACTATGAGGCTAAAAAAATAAAGCTGGAGGAGGGGGAATATACAGAGACTTTTGTTCGATAACTATTAAGTTATGACTACGTATCCTCTCGTGCAATGAGGAAGTCAGAACACCGTAGTTCGACTCAAAGAGACTGAAAAATAAATTGACTGATGAACTGCTTACTTTCCTATGCTCAAGTGTATGACCTGTCTGGCTCAGGTGCAAACTGTCTTGCATTAGAAATAAGAAGCGAGTTCTCGTTTATGAGTGAATGAGATGAGAAAAGAATCCCGGAGGAAGCGATTATTGTTTGTTTTTGGTGTTTTCAATATTTTATTGCTTTTGGAGTTTGTCATAAGAAAATGAGCTTAAGCCTTAATTACTGGTTAGTAAACTCATCACATCCTCCCTCTGATTAGTGGTAATGAGAATACCTTAAGTATGAAGTAAACACCTCACACTTAATCACCATGATATAAAATTAAGATCATTAACCTACTTGCATTTATTCAGATGTTTTTGGAGTTTTTGTTTATTGTTAATTAATGAGTTTAAGCCATAATCAAATATTTAATGGACCCATTACACCATCCTAATAGAAGAATGATAGAAGAGAACATTTAAGTTGCGAAAGGCTCCTCAACTTAATCCATGATTAGGGATTAACCTCATGACAAAACAAAGCCTTTATTAAAGTGGATTTTAGTTAATGGTAAGATTAAGAAGTGGATTTTATGGTTTGTAAGACAACTTGAGGGGGACTTGTCCATTAACACTAGGGTTAGTCCTTCTTAACCAATTAAGGAAGAATTAGAACCCTAATGCAAGGCCCAAGTTACAAGCTTGATGTCTTAGTGATTATTAGATGAATTGATTAAAGGATTTAAACACATTAAGGGTTTGACACTTAGGATTAAAGTTATACACTCCATCCTAAGAGAAGGATGCAGACATAACCCTAATCACAAAGTCTTAAAACCTTTAAGGTTTAGTCCTTGATTAAGAGATGAGAAGAGAAGACACAAAAGATGACACAAAGGTAAAACTAATGAGGGACTAATCAAACCCTAATTGTTATCATGCTTGGGTATTCCTAGGGTTTATGAAGCTTGCAAGAGATCTTCAAGAAAAGCCACCAAGGAAGAAGAAAGATGGAAGGAGGAGAAGCAGAAAGAAGCAAGTCAACTTACTTCACTTAAGAAGATAAGTTGCTTGAAGAAAGAAAGTGAGGAGGGAACATGAATGAGCAAGCTCACTCTAATACACATACAAAATGCAGCAAAGATACATAAGAGAGACGAGAAGAGATTGTGAGAAGTGAAGGCAAATTCACTTCTCAAAGTAACTTACCACCTGAAAAGTTAGTAAAAGGAAATGAAAATGAAATGAAGATGAAAAGTATGCAATGATGCAAACCAAAACTAGAAGCATGTTCAAGATGCAAATGATGCTAAGAGATGATGCAAATGTATGTCATGAGATGTGAATGATCATACAAGCAATGAGGATGCAAATGAAACATGAAAGGAAGCATGGAAGTTCATGAATGCACATGAAACGAAATGAATGCATAACATGGAAAATGGATGATGCAATGATAAAACATGATTCTAATGTGTCCTAAGATGTCTTATATGTCATGTGAATGCACAAAATCTCATGGCAAGTTCATGGATGCAAGCATATACAAGATGAATGCAAATGGAGATACAAAATTAGGGTATTATGAAAGGATGAGATGCAAAACTCAAAAACAGAAGCAAATGATAAGAAAAAAAATAAAAAATGGACTTAAAGGAACCCTTAACCTATACTAAGTTACCATCCAAAGGGGGAGGTCAGAAGCTTAACCTAGGAGTAGTTATGAATTTTTGAAGTTTCTAGGGTTTTAAGGGTGATCCTAAATGTAAAATGCCAAATAAATTGAAACTGAAAGATAAAAATGAAACAAAAATGTTTTTAGAAACTAGAAGTCATGCATAGAACAATGCAAAAAGAATCACTCACAAACTCAACTTGGTTTAAAAGTTATGAATTTTTGAGGTTAGGGTTAAAAATGTATAAATTTAAGAACCCTAATTCATTGAAAAAATGTCAAAGTGTGATCAAAACCAAAAAGAAATTTTTGTGGTGAGTTTGTAAATGCTTCTAAATGTTCAAAGATGTTCTCTGATTTTTTTTGTGATTTTTAAATACTTAAATGTATTTTTAATTAATTAAAATCAATTAACTAATTAAAAATAACATTTAAATGATTTAAAAATATTTTTTAAATGCAAAAAATAAAAATAATAATATTTTTGGGTTTTGAAAATTAATAAAAGGTTTGATAAAAAATTTCAGAATTTTTTTATGGTTTTTTACTATTTTTAAAAATTCGTACAAAATAAATTAGAAAAAATGAATTAAAAACAAAATAAATGGAAAGTATGCAAAATGGAGAGTCATGATTGATTCTGGGTTTGAATCCATTGACCTGGCGCGCATCTGGATGGTCTACATTTAAACTTAACTAATCCTAATTAATTAATTAAATAAACCTGATTAAATACTAATGACATGATCCTAGCCCTACACTGCATGCGAGAAATCTTAATCTAACGGTCCAGATTCAAAAAGTTCCATAACCCTAATTAAACAAATTAATTACTTTCAAGTGGCCGGAAATGACCTCCGGTCATCTTCTCCGGCCACACCTCCCCTGAGAAATTTCCAAATCACTCCCTAGGCCATTTCTGGCTGCTTTCTTGCTTCAAAATGCCTCCAATGGCCTCCCTGAAGAAGCTTTGATGCTTGGAAAGCTGTGAGGAAGGCTGGTTTGTGAGTTTGTGTTTAACTGGCCAGAAAATCGTGTTTTGTTTGTGAGGTGTTCTTGGCTGTTTTGAGGGGTGGCTTATGATCAGTGATGAATTTGGAGATGAATGGTGGAAGAAGTTTGAAGTTTTGTTAAGTGTGCTGAGAGTTTCGAAGAAAAATGCAAAGGAGGATGTTTTTGTGAACTATGGCAATGCTGAGGATTCAGGCTTGGTTCTTGTGTGAAATGAGTTGCATAATGTCCACATATCAGCTTGTGATAGGTATGTGGAGTTGGTGTGGGCTATGCTGATTGGTATGGTGCAAAATGCAAAAAGTCAACATTGGTTGTACTTTGAGGTATGGGCTGTTTCAGGCTTAGTACAAAGGGGTGTCTGGTGCAGCAAGGATTAAGGATGTCCATGGAAATCACTTTGGGGCAATTCAGCATGTTTGTGAGAAGTTATGGGAGGTTTTGCAAATTCATGAACCTTTGGCCCTTTTGAGATTTTTTTATGTGAAAGCCATGGAAATGTGAAATTCTTTGGGCAATTCTGAGTTTTAAGCCATGCACTGTGATATTATGATGATTAGAAGTCCATTTCAAGTCACAAAATAGCTTGGCATGAGGTTTTGCAAAAATCCCTCTTTGGCATGAAACTTGAAATTATGTAATTTTTGCCAACTTTGGAAAGCCATAACTTGAGTTCCAAAATGAATTATATCTTGTTCTTGTACTTTTTGAAAAGGGAATGATCCAATCTACAACTTTCATGACCAACAATCTTTCATTTGAAGCATTTTTGGTTGAGAAAGAGGAGGTTGAAAAACTTTCTCAAAATGGAAAGTTTACATTACAAGTCATTTCCATTTTTGGAAAATTTTGGTTTTGCTCACTTTTCTTCAAATTTGTGAACTTCTAAGCACTTAAATGATCAAATAAAGACCATATAACTTCCATTTTATGAAAAATCCACTTTGGTTCCATGTTGGGGAGCCTCAGATGCCCTGATTTTGCTCTGACTTGCTCAAGAAGCTACCCAGTGATCAGATGACTTTCACAATGAATTTTTCCATCAAACTTGGTATGTATGATCCTTATATCATATTGAGACCAATAGAAACAAGAATGACCAAAAAATTTGGAGTTATGGCCTCTGAAACCAAAACCCTAATTTTAGGTCATCTGTGTAGTTAAACCTAGGTCTGCTTCCATGCTTTGCCAGTTCTTGTGATTCTTTGACTTCCTTGATCTTTGGAGGATATAATATGATGATTGAACATACATGAACCCTCTTGAAATGATTGATGGAATTTGGAGTGGCTCAGAAGGATCTTGGATTGCTCAGATCACAAACCCTAGATGTAGATGAACTTAAACTAATGCAGTGAAGCAAAAATGCAACATGATATGATATGATTGAACTAATGCAAATGAAAACGATCACAAGCCATGGTGTGAACTTGGTGAGGGCAAATTTGGGGTGTTTACAGATTGGAACCTTCTCAATTAAGTCGAGGAATGATTATTGATACTCCATCTATAGGTTCTGTGACTACCACTTTGGTGTGTCGTAATTGTACTCTAACTATCTCGGGTAAAGAGTTTGGAGTGGACCTTATTTTTATACCACTCAGTAATCTTGATGGGATTTTGGGTATGAACTGGTTAGAACCCAACCGGGTATATATTGATTGTTTTAGGAAGAGGTTATTGTTTTTGACTATGGAGGAGGAAGCATTGGCTAGTTTGATTTCTATGAAAGAACTAAGGACTTTTGTTAGAAGATGAAGCAAAGATGTTTGTAGTGTTCGCTTCATTATCTATTGAAGAGACAGTCACTCTTGAAGAGTTTCCGGTGGTGAATGAATTCATAGAAGTGTTCTCTGGTGATATTACAGAGTTACCTCCGACGCGTGAGGTGGAGTTCTCTATTGATTTGGTTCCTGGTACTAGGCCTATTTCTATGGCGCCGTACAGGATTTCTGCGACGGAGTTAGCCGAGTTGATATCTCAGATTGGTGATTTTCTTGATAAGAAATTTATTAGACCCAATGTATCACCATGGGGAGCGCCGATGTTGTTAGTAAAGAAGGAGGATGGTAGTATGCGTTTATGCATCGATTATCGACAGTTGAATAAAGCGACCATTAAAAACAAATATCCACTTCCTAGGATTGACAATTTAATGGATCAACTTGTTGGAGCTTGTGTTTTTAGCAAAATTGATTTGAGGTCGGGGTATCATCAAATTAGAGTGAAGGAAGTAGATGTTCAGAAAACGGCGTTTAGGACTCGATATGGTCATTATGAGTATGCAGTAATGCCTTTCGGAGTGTCTAATGCGTCGGGAGTATTTATGGAGTATATGAACCGCATATTTTACTCTTATTTGGACCAATTTATTGTAGTATTCATCTATGACATACTGATTTATTCGAAGTTTGAGGAGGATCATGCGGGACATTTGAGAATTTCTCTACAGGTGTTGAAAGATAACAAATTGTTCGCTAAATTCTCCAAATGTGAGTTCTGGTTGAAGATGGTGAGTTTTTTGGGACATGTGATATCTGGGGAAGGTATAACAGTGGATCCTACGAAGTTCAGTGTTGTGTTGGAGTGGGAACCTCCGAAGACGATAACGGAAATTAGAAGTTTACTTGGTCTAGCTAGCTATTATCGAAGATTTATAGAGGGATTTTCTAATTTAGCATTGCCATTGACTCAGTTAACCTGGAAGAGTCAAGCTTTTATTTGGGATGCAGCCTGTGATAGATGTTTTGAAGAGTTGAAGAAGAAATTAACTTCGGCATCGGTATTGACTTTACCGAATCTGAGTGAAGCGTTTGTTGTGTATTGTGATGCATCTAAAATAGGTTTAGGTGGTGTGTTAATGCAATTTGGCAAAGTAGTGGCATATTCTTCAAGACAGTTGAGAATGCATGAGAGGAATTATCCTACTCATGATCTAGAATTGCCTGCAGTGGTGTTTGTGTTAAAAATTTGGAGGCATTATCTCTATGGTTCACAGTTTGAGGTCTTTAGTGACCATAAAAGCTTAAAATACTTATTTGATCATAAGGAACTTAATATGAGGCAAAGAAGGAGGTTGGAATTTTTGAAGGATTATGACTTTAATTTGAGTTACCAACTAGGAAAAGCGAATGTGGTAGCGAATGCGTTAAGCTGAAAGACAATCCACATGTCAACTATGATAATGAATGAAATGGAATTAATTGAGAAATTTAGAGATTTGAGTATGGTTTGTGAAATGACATATGAAAGTGTTAAGTTGGGTATGTTGCGAATAAATAATGAATTCCTTGATGTGATTAGGGAGGGCCAAAGGCAAGATGTGAAATTGGTGGACTTAATGCCTACCGAAGGAAATGATCAAGGCAGTGATTTTAGTTTAGATAATAATGGTATTTTGAGATTCAGAGGTAGAATTTGTGTGCCTGACAGTGTTGAGTTAAAGAAAGCAATTTTGGAAGAAAGTCATCGGAGTTGCTTGAGTATTCACCCGGGAGCTACAAAGATGTACCATGATTTGAGAAAATTATTTTGGTGGCATGGTATGAAGAGAGATATCGCACAGTTTGTTTATGCTTGTTTAATATGTCAGAAATCTAAAGTGGAACATCAGAAGCCTTCGGGACTGATGCAACCATTAGAAATTCCGGAGTGGAAATCAGTTAATATTGCTATGGACTTTGTGACGAGTTTACCGAATACAGCGAGAGGCTTTGATGCCATTTGGTTAGTTATAGACCGACTAACCAAGTTTTCACATTTTATTCCAATTAACATCAGTTTTCCGTTAACTAAGTTGGCGGAAATCTATATACAGGTTGTTGTGAAATTGCATGGTGTACCGGCTAGTATAGTATAAGATAGAGATTTGCGGTTCACTTCTGAATTTTGGAAGAGTTTGCATGAAGCTTTGGGTTCTAAGTTGAAATTGAGTTTGGCTTATCACCCACAAATGGATGGATAATCCGAGAGGACTATTCAGTCATTGGAGGACTTGTTGAGAATTTGTGTGTTAGAGAAAGGTGGTGCTTGGGATACTAATTTGTCATTAATTAGGTTTACATATAATAACAGATACCATTCAAGTATTGGAATGGCACCGTTTGAGGCTTTATAAGGTAGAAGATGTAGAACACCTTTGTGTTGCTATGAGACAGGTGAGAATGTTATGCTTGGACCTGAGATTATTCAAAAGACTACCGAGACTATTCAAATGATCAAAGAAAAGATGAAAGCGTATCAGAGTCGACAGAAAAGTTACCTTGATAATAGAAGAAAAGACTTAGAATTTAGTGAAGGTGACCATGTATTCTTGAGGGTCAACCCAATGACAGGTGTTGGACGTGCTTTGAAATCTAAGAAGTTGGATCCTAAGTTTATTGGACCATATCAGATTATGCAGATAGTGGGAAAAGTTGCTTACAGAGTGGCACTACCGCCAGAACTTTCGAATATGCACGAGGTGTTTCATGTGTTGCATCTCAGGAAATATATACCTGATCCGTCACATGTTATCCAGGGGGATGAGGTGCAAATTCGTGACAATCTTACGATGGAGACTTTACCTTTGAGAATTGAAGATCGTAAGATGTAAAAACTTCGAGGCAAAGAGATACCTCTTGTGAGAGTAGCTTAGGGAGGAGCTGCTGGTGGAAGTGTTACTTGGGAACTGGAGAGAAAAATGCGGGAAGCATATCCAGAGTTATTCCACTCAGGTACATTTTCGAGGAAGAAAATAAATTAAGTGAGGGAGAGTTGTAACGCCTTAATTTTTATAAGTTAATTTTATAAAATATTATGGAGAGTTTGGAGTATAATTGGGATAAGGATTAAAGAATTATTTTGTTTTTAAATAATAATATGATAATGAGGTGGTATACTAATATAATATTGTTATTTAAATAATAAAATAATTAGTTGGAGGTCTAAGGGGAAATGGTGTAATTTGAGTATGTTATGAAAAGGGAGAACTCGATAGATTTCTCATTATCGTGAATTTTGACGAAGAACATAGAGCTCTAGAGAAAAGGGAGAAGAAAGGGAAAATCAAGGATCGTGGATTCCAAGGTCAAGAGTTCGGAAACGCTTCGTCCAATTTCGAGGTAATGGGGGAGAATTGGTTTATATGGGTGATCTAACATGGAAGGGTAATTGAGAGGTCCTTACTCCTTTAGGGTTTAGGAGTTATAATTGATTTGGATGAATTTATGATGTTAGATGAATATTATGATGAGTGATTATGTATGTGAATCTTGATGTTGAATTATGATTGAATGTGATGAATCCTTGATGAAATTGTGAATGGTATGATGAATTGTTGGTATATGATTGAGTCTTAATGTTAAATTGCTTGGGTATATGTGTATGATGTGAATTAGGTGATGTGATAAGGCTAGATGGTTGGGGAAGAAGAAAAGAGACATAATTCTCCTAATTTGATCTGTAAATGTTAGGATATATGATGGGTTGATGTTAGAGGTATAAGTGATGATAAACTTGACAATTGGATTGTCTTGAGTGCTAGAAACGAATTAAAATGAACTGGAATTGGATTGGTGTAGATAGGGGAAAGAAAAGTGATTTTTTGTAAAAAAAAAAACTGATTTTTGATGCAGAGCCTCTGACACGGGCCATGTCACACGACGCAGGTGGCCGTGTCAGGCCCTTGGAGAATGGTTTTGGATATTTTTGGAGAGGTTTGGACTCAGAGGATGTGACATGGGTCGTGTCACACGACACGGGCGGCAGTGTCACCCTTCTGGACTTTGGGAAAATGTTGTTTTGTGAGCCACGCCTCAGGCCACTGACACGGGGGCCGTGTCAGGCCTCTGTATTTTGGGATTTTGCGATATTTTAAGTCGGATTTGACCCATTCTTTCCATTACGGTTCATATCATTAGTCTATGGCTGTAAGAATAAGGTTTAGTAACAACCATATGACCTGACAACTAAATGTAGAGGAAGAATCTTAGATGCGTAAGTGAATAAAATAAACTTGATAACGATGAATTGGTTGGTGTTGACTATGATAATGTATAATATATGCTTTGTGTAAATTATGTGATGAAATGCTTGTTGTTTAATGAGGATCACGATAATCATGTTGCTATGACTATATTCATATGTGGTTTGAAAATGCATTTTGTAATCGAGTTTGTGCATACACATACATGTTGGGGAGTAATCACGTCTCGGGTGGAGCGTAAGTGATTGTTTGGATTCATTGGGAATCAATGGGTGGGGGATGATCGTGTCTCAGTAGGAGCGTAAGCGATGCATCCGATCTGAATCGATGGACATTTGATGAAATCGGTACCGCATTTGCATTGTGTCATTTAGTCACTTTGCATTGATATGAATGAATGATTGATGTTGTGTGATATACTTGGTGTGTGCGAATTACCTCTTCATATATGTTATTTGCACCGTTATATTATGAATCTGTTTCTCACCCCTTTGTTCTTTTTGTGGCGTCTGTGCTTCTTCGGAAGTACAGATAACCCAGGTACCTGAGAATTTTGGCGTTTCTTGTTCGAGTCTTAGGAGCTCTGATACATAACGGGAATGGGGTCTTTGATCACTTTGTTTTACTTTATTTATATTTTTAGTATTTGTGATAGTTACGTATCGATTTAATAAACTAGAAGAATAGTTTTATGATTCTGAATTATTGTGTCGTTGAGCACGTTAATGTTGAAACTATTTAATTTCCGCTGCTTATAAAAGAATGAATGGAATTTTTGTTTGATCTTGAAGTGTGACAACTCACTTTGGTTTTGTACTCTAATTTTTATTGAGTTTTATGTTATAATCTTGAAAATGGGAAAAGTGGGTGTTACAGGTAGCGCTACTCTATAAGCAACAATACCAATTTTCTACAAAATCTGGTACTGTCCAATGAACTTTGGATCCAACTTCTTTGATTTCAAAGCACGTCCAACACCTGTCATTGGATTAACCCTCAAGAATACATGATCAACCTAAACAAATTCAAGTTCTTTTCCCCGATTATCATGGTAACTCTTCTGTCTACTCTGAGACACTTCATTTTGTCACAGATCATCTGAATTTCCTCAGTAGCCTGTTGTACAATTTCAGGTCTAAGCACTACATTCACACCCGTTTCATACCAACACAGAGGTGTCCTACACCTCTGACCATATAAAGCTTCAAACAATTCCATTCCATACTATAATGGTAACTATTGTTGTATATGAACTCTATCAACTGAAAATGAGTATATTACACGCACCACCCTGTTCCAACACACAAGTCCTCAACAAATCTTCTAGAGTCTGAATAGTCTTCTCTGATTGATCGTCCATCTATGGATGATAAGATGAACTCAAAGCTTCAACTTGGAACCCAAAGCCTCTTGTAAACTCTTCCAAAATTCAGAAGTGACCATTAGATCTCTATCTAAAACTATACTCGAAGGAACACCGTGTAACTTCACAATTATCCTAATATAAATATATGCCAACTTCGTCAACGGAAAACTCATATTGATGGGAATAAAATGTGCAGATTTTGTAAGTCTATCCATAACCACCCAAATAGCATCAAATCCTCTCGCCGTATTCGGAAAACTGGTAAACAATTCCATAACAATATTGTCCCACTTCCACTCTGGAATTTCCAACGGTTGAATCATTCTCGAAGGCTTCAGGTGCTCCACTTTCGATTTCTGACACACCAAACAAGCATACACAAAATGTGATATATCTCTTTTTCATACCAAACCACCAAAATAACTTCTTCAAGTCTTGATACATCTTTGTAGCTCCAGTATGAATACTTAAGCTGCTCCGATGACTTTCTTCTAAAATTTCCTTATTCAACTCCTCATTATCCAACACACAAATTCTACCCCGGAATCTCAACACACAAGAATTATCCACCTGTAAATCACTTTCAGGATCATTGCCTCCTGTAGGCATCAAGTATACCAATTTCACGTTAAGTATCTCAAGTATACCAATTTCTCTTTAATCATATCCAAAAAGTCATTATTCACCTTTAGCATACCAAGCCTAACACTCTCAGGCGTTGTTACATAAACCATGCTCAAATCTCTAAACTGCTCAATTAATTCCAACTCTTTCACCATCAACGCCGACATATGAATTATCTTACGGCTCACGACGTCTGCTACTACATTAGCCTTACCCGATTGGTAGCTCAAATTAAAATCATAATCCTCAGAAATTCTAACCATCTCCTCTGCGTCATATTCAACTCCTTCTGGTCAAACAAATACTTCAAACTCTTGTGGTTGCTTTTCGCTCCTTGGATTTCCATCCTGGTACAAACGCAAAAGTGGCACGGAAAAGAGGTAGAGTCGCCAGCCAGGCATTTTTATCCCGAAGAAAAGGGAATGGTTATGTTGCACAAACTAGAAGAAAGAAAAGGAAGGAAACAGGTCCTGCGAACCAAAGAGATTGTGTTCGGGAGTCGGTTACGACCTGGGAAGGTATTAGCACCCCATATTGTCCTCCATACCCGACGGGATCCACACTTGCAAATAATATGTTTCAAAGGGCGAAAGAAAGAAAGTTGCTGCAAAAAGAAAAGGAAATGGACTGGATAAAATAAAATAAAGGGGAAAAATGTAGGGAAAATAAAAGAGTGTGCTCGAACGGGCTCTACCCCGCTGCCTACGTACCTCACTGGACATGAGGATCAGAGTCGTCGTAGTTCCCCTAACTGCTTATGTCAATGCTCAGGTGTTGCAGGCTCGGACGACGAGTGTGTTACCATCTTGCAAAGTGACAAGTAGTAGCGAGTTTGTACATAAAGAGTGAAGGTGATGAGAAGAGAAGTCCCGAAGGAGAGACGTTTATTGTTTGTCCAATGTTTTTTATGATTTTTTTATGAGTGTGGCACAAGGAAGTGAACTCAAACTCTTTTCCATGGAATGTGTACTTGCTACTACATTCCAAGATGGAATAATAGAACAAGCACGCCAAGTAAGGAGAATTTATCCAAGACTTGTTTCCAAGGGAAAGGGCCTAAGCTCACTGACTTGCTGAACTTATTAAATGTCTTAGTGATTAGGTGAAGAAGTATTTTTATGGTTTTCATGATGAAGATGACCTCATGATCAGACTTGTGCATCATGCTAGACAAGTGTATTATTCCAAAAAGTCACTTCTTTCTTTATTAAGTGTTTTTCATGGTTTTGTTTGAAGATGAGAAGGAAAAGAGGACCAAAGAGGATCTTAAAGGTAAAAGTCTAATGGGGAAAGACTAAACCTAATATTAGCATGCAAAGGTGGTCCTAAGGTTAGTGTGGTTTGAAACTATCCTAAGAAAGAATGAGAAGAGAATAGAAGAAGAAGACAGGAAGAAAGAAAGTTAGAGAACAACATACTCCTCTAAAGGAGATAAGTTGCTTCTAAAGGGGGAAGATGAAGAATTGAATCACAAGATGGCATAAGGCACATCAAAAATTACAAATTAGAAAGCAAAGTAAAAGAGGAGATGAAGAGTTGAAATGTGAATGGCATCCACACTTCACTTACCATAATCCCCTGAAATGGTTAGTACACACTTAGATAAACAAACTTGAACCAAATGAAAAGTAAGCAAACCAAAATATCAACTCTACTCACAAAAACCAGAAGCAAAGGCATCTATTTATTACACTAAGACCCACCAATCAAAAAAAATCAAGCTAGAGTTAAATCACACAAACTATTACCAAGTTTTACAAGTTCTTATGAAGAAACAAAACAAAAATGAAGCACAAAAGATCAAGCAAGTTAGACAAGCACTATACAACTCAAGACCAGAACCTTATCATCACAAGAATGTGCACAAACAACACAAAATACCAAAGCAAAGATCATACAAGTTCAATCATAATCATCACAAGAATGAGAAGTGAAGTGAACATGTGCACAAGTGTAAGGAAAAACAAATGCAAACCAACTCAAAGCATAAGAATCACCTAAAAACCAGGGACCTAAACAAGTTAAAATGTTCCTAAGAAGCATGAACAATCATGGGGAAGAAGCACCAAACTCAATCATAAGCATCATTAAGGGCAAATGAACAATGAAGGTGAGGTGAACATGCATACATTTGTGAGAGACTTCAAAGGCAAGTAACACAAAACTTTTTCGAAGCACAAACAACAATCAAGGAACAGGGATCCATCCTTATACAAAAAGAGCTCTAAACATCCTATAGGAGTTGGCACAAGTGCCCTCCTAGCCTAAGAACTAATCATGTTAAAAGAAAAGGCCAAAACTAGGGCAATCACCTATGAAAATTCAAAACAAATCAAAACTTCATTCTAAAATTCATACCAAAAGAGCAAGATCAGAATCAAAAGCAAACTAGGTCAAAGGACCTCATGAACACAAACTAGGGTTTTGAAACTTCATGCTCAAGTCAAATTCCAAACATAATCAAGCAAGCATCTAAAAATTAGAAGAAAAATTAACAATAAACTACATCTCAATATAAACCGGATGCAAAAAGAATAAACTCAAAACTCAAATTAATGATCAAGATAAAAAATTCACAAGTCAGCATGTAATTAAAGAGAATTAAAAACAAATAATAAAGTCAAGAATTAATTCCAGCGTGGAAAATAAAAATAAATGAAAAATAAAAAATGTCAAAAATTAGAGAAACTTAAATGAAACAGACATGATTTATTTTGGAATTTTATGAAACCTATTACTATTTTTAAAAATTAGAAATCAAACTGAAAATAAAATGAAATAAAATATTAAAAGAAAAAGGCCAGGGGTGCATTAAGCAAGGGGATTCAGTTCAAACACATTGGGATTGGTAAAAGGGGGGAGCGTGAATAGAAACTTAGGCCCAGGGATCCAGCGCATCACACAAAACCTTAAGGTGAATATTCAAATAATCTGGGAAAAAAATGGACCATCAGATCAAACATACGCAACAAATCAAGTCAACATTAATGCCAGGTCAACTATCCAAGAGGTCAGTGCGTGCGTGTAATATAGTTATGGTGTAGTGGCAAGCATTATGCATTATTCAGAAAAATAAAACAAAAGAACGCACGTGAGAGAGAGGTGGTCAATTTAATGCGTTGTCACGCCCTGGACCATCCAGATCAAAGCATCCTGTGGCTAGGAAGTCATCTTCTTCCTTTCAAATTTCCAGAATCCGGTGACGGAGCCCTAGCTCCGATAACCGGAAAATTCATAGCCAAGAACAATCATACACAAAAATAGATCAAAAGCTCCAGATCCATTCAGTTTATCAAGACAAACACCAATATGAGATCGAAAACATCCACAACTCAAAGAAATTCACGAATCGAAGACAAAAAGTTTGAACATCAAAACTTTAAATCCATCATACACTCTCTATTCTTAAGCATTTTCGAAACTAAATATATCAGGATGATCAGTGAAGCAAGGAGATCAATAAACATACAAAAAATTCAAGATCTAGATCTAATAATTCAGATGCATACCTGAACTTGAATCTTATCAAAACCTCCAAGAAATCCCTCAACCACGTGAAGATCCACTCTCTAGCTTCTCTATTTGCAAAATAAATGCAAATAGAGCTTCAAATCCTCTTGAAACTTGAAATTTGAACCAAGTTGCTCTTGAATGGCACTGTGTTGAAACCTTTCTCTAAGCTCGAATTAATGATTGATTTGTGATCCTTACACTCTAAGGATGAAGAATATGTAAGGAAATGAGGCAATGTGTGTGTGAAAATCCAGATTCGAGAGCAAATGCAAAAGGAGCAAAAAGTTGAAAGTGTGAAAATGAGAAAGGCTCCAGCTCCAAATTTTCGTGTAATGCTTATATATCAGGTGAGTTCTACACTGGCTAGGGTTTTGTGATTAGAGAGTGCAAGGAAAGTGTGACTCCGCCCAATTTGCAAAATTGCATAAAAAGTGTGAGTGAATGGTTTGTGCGTGCAACCTTCTTACCATGTGCACAATATGATCCTAAATGAAACCATAAGGACCCTTAGATTAATCTGGCAGCTTAGGATCAAGTGTATCATGCCTTTTGAATGCTTTTGCCAAATTGCATTTTGTGGAATTCTCACTTTGTAATCCACGGGTTCTTGAGAATTTTGACACAAAACCAATTGTCATGGCTTGTACTTTGGTGTTATAATCCATTTTTTTTCATGTCATGCCTTGGGAATAAGTTATGAGGATTTTTGCTTTTGGTGCAAACTTGAATAAAGTGGTAAACCCTAAAAATGTTCCAACTTTAATTGGACATAGATTTCAAACCATAAGGGATATGATCATGTTCTTAGACTTTTTAGAAATGGGAGAGCATGCTCTACAAGTTTCATGTTTGAGGAAAAAACATTTGGAGTCATCTTGGTCATGAAAGAATCACTTGAAGATTAGGACAAATCTGACCAAAAATAGAAAGTTCCTATACATGTCACTTTCTAAATTTGGAAAATTCGTCATGACCACTTGATTCTTGTTCCTTGAGATCACCAAATATTTTCATTGACCTTAGGAAGGTCCATTGACTTGAAAATCATGATTGGAACCCTTGCATTGTCACAGTTGACTTTTCAAATAATCAGTTTGACCAATTTCTTCTTATGCAAGCAATTGATGAAATGACTGCCTTCCTCAATGAATTTTCTCACCAAATTTCATCCATAGCATTCACATATCATATGAATGACTTTGCCCACATGAAATGGCCAAAGTCACAAAGAATCCCTTCTTGAAAATGAAACCCTAATTTGAATGCCATTTGTGTAGGAGATTGTTCCTTCCTTGATCATCTGATAATCTTCCAGACCTTTGGGCTCTTGTAAAGGATATTGAGCTTGATAGGGATTTAATTGCATAATTGTTCAATCCTTTTTACTATTTTTCATGTCACCTAGATTATATGTCTATTTTTGTGCTTACTTGTTCCATACCCTAGATGTTATGAAGGCATTCTTGCCATTTGCTTGATATACTTTATAGTAACCATTAGGAGTTAATTATAGGTCACTTTTAGGTCCTTAATTCCAGTTATAGGTAACTTTTTGAACCATATTCATTTGGTTTGTTTTGGTGTTTCAAAATGCATCCTTACTTGATTTAGTTTAACCTAAACTAGTTTCTCTTCTTCTCTAAATGTTAACATGACTTATGTGGGAAACATAAAGCCTATACATGCATTCTAATTGCATCTCATAACATGTAATATACTTACCCATAATCATATAATTCATATTCACATGACATTCATCCTTAACTTGCATCATTTGTGATCTTATGTGATACCATGCTCACTTCTCCCCACATCTTCTTATCCTTGCTCAGTATGCTTAAGCCATTACATCCATGATGGTATGTTCATTCATCCTCATTCATAAGAATTCCATACTGACTTTGATACTCATTTCATGTATTAATTCATGATTGTATGACATATGCACTCATACTTCATCCATGAACTCTAACATGCATTCATGTGAACTTATGTGAATTTCTTGTACATAGTTTGACATATTTTGATCTTGTGAGGTATCCTAGCATCCTTAGGGACTTATAGAATGTAACTAATGACTTTAGAAGTCATATAACCTTTAGGTACCTTCACCTTTATACTTAGGTCTTATTTTGTACCCTAGTTCCATTCTAGGACGTGTGTGGTACTTAATTGTGTTTTTTTTCCTAGTTTTATGCTTTCAACATGCATTGTTAATCTAAAATTTGTTTTGTAGGGAGGTTGAGGTAAGCAATATATAACTCCTTCGTCATCTCTTTATGCTTTCTTAGTGTGTTTGCCTTAGCACTTTATGATTTGCTTATATAGACTTCCCCTTTTAGAAACGACTTAACTTCCTTCGGAAGTAAATTGAGTTCTAAGTCCTTTTTTTTTCTTTCTCTCATTAGGGATAGAAAACCATACTAACCTAGGTTCATCCATGCATGATAACACTTAGGATTACTAGTCTCCATTTATACTTTTACCTTTGGTTCTATTTGCTTTCTATCTCATCTCAAAGAAAAGCTAAAAAAACACCTAATAAAGGTTGAGCTTTCTCGTACGCCAGGAAACTTTTCCATGGGGTACTTGCACAAGTTCCATTTCGGGGAGAGGTGTAAGGCATCCACCATGATGAACAAGTCTTAGTATGAGATTTTTTCATAAACAACAAACTCAAAACACTTCTCTAAAAGACAGTTAACAAACAACACTCATATTTTCCTGCGGGTATTCTCTTCTCACCTCATTCACTCATAACGAGAGAACTTGCTTCGACTTGTCTCTTTGCAAGACAGTAACACACTCGTAACAGACGAGCCTGCAACACCTGAGCATAGGCATAAGCAGTTCAATTCGTAAAAAACACAAACAAAGTTCCCGCCTTAGTGAGGCGAACTATGTCGAATCTGATCCTCATTTTCCCGATGAGGTACGTAGGCAGCGGGGTAAGGCCCGTTCGAGCACACTCTTTATTTTCCCTACATTTCCCCCCTTTCTTTTTGTTCTCTTTTTCTAGTTCTCTCTCATTTCAGTTCTAGTCCCAGCTCTTTTGTTCAGCATCATCTTATTTCTCATCCTTTGAAACAGAAAAGCAAGCATGGATCCCGTTTGGTACGGCGGATGGTATGGGTGCTACTACCTTCCCAGGTCGTAACCGACTCTTGAACCCAAATCTTTGGTTCGTAGGACCTTATCCTTTCCTTTTCTCTTAGGTTTGTGCAACATTACCTTTACCATTCATTCGGGATAAAAATGTCTGGCTTGCGACTCTACCTTTTCCATGCCACTTCCGCGTTTGTACCAGGATGAAAATCCTGGGAGCGACAGCTAGCGACCCTGCTGGGGATCAAAACCAAAATCTTTGGTTTCCCCTTTGAGAATCAATCCCAGCCTATTTATTACCGTTTCTTTGAGTTTTTATCTCTGTGATGTTGTGTGCTTATTTACTTTTATTTACAGTTTTTACTTTACAATATTTATTTACAGCTTTCAATATTTATTTTACATGCATTGTATATATTGGATTGTCTGTGTTGGTTTGGTTTTTTATGTGGGATGGGATTACTGTGAGATAAGCCAAATACCCGGCTTGAGTGCACCCTAAGACTAGCATGGACAGACATTCTACTTCCATGGTATTTCACCATGATGAGTGGCGATGTGTTCCACACCTAGAGTGCGACCTTCTTGGAACTATTTTGTGTGGGTATTTCCTCCACTTCAGGGTATGACCTCGATAGTTATGTGCATCTGGTGACTGATTATTGACGACCTTAGTGGAAACAACCCTCTCTAGTGATGACAGTGGCAGACCAAATTTGTTGGAAAACCCACTCGCATCTGAGGTTCCACTGGGAACTCGCATAGGATGGTATGGTTCTCTCATAGGAATCTAGTTAAGGAAAACTGTTCGTATGACGATAGTACTGTATCCTAAGGGCTGAATGTACTATTGTTTCTCGATTCAGTGCTTGAAGCTGGAGACTTATGATGGATGCTTGTTTTTACCGGACACAGTTGAGACCTCCCTAAGTAGTACATAATGCTAAACCGATTCCCTGATATGGTTATTACGACATTTCTCGGAATGGTGAACGTATTATTGCTATTCGGCTTTGAGAGTCCGTGATGTTGACCTGAGGTAGCACACCCGTGATTTCAGTATTATGATATGGTTCTATGGTTCTTTGGTTCTGATATTGTGATTGTGACCCTGTTATTGTGATTGCTATTATGACCCTACACAAACACTCAACTCAATACTCAACACCGACATATATCATTGATCACATGCATGTTGCCTACATGACATCATAGCATTTCTTCACACATGTTCGGTTATTTTCGAGGATCACATATTTGAATCATGTTGTTGGATTTTTCTATATCAAAACATGAATCAAAGCAGATTGATTCCTCAGAAATAACTGAACATCGCATTTGCATACATCCCTGCATTCATGACAGGTGTTCAGAGACAGGTTATTATCCTGGCTTGATTTCTCTTCAAAATGGCCAACTTGAATCACAATCATCGGGGTATGGATTCGAAACAATTATGGGCGGAGGTAACCAAAGGAAGACCCAGCTGGGGTAATTCAGGCAGAGGTGCAAGCTTTATTTCAAAATCAGAAACTACTGAAAGAGGAAGTCAACCAGATGAAAACTCAGATGAGCTTGGTTATGGAAATCCTGAATGCATTGTTAAGGAAATAAAGCTACTTTCTTCCCTAGTGAGGGGAACTACGTCACTCTGATTCTCCATTAGCCAATGGAGATACGTAGGCAGGAGATCGTGTGAGATCTTTGCGAGCAACCTCATTTATTAACCTTATTTGTCAACCTTTTCCCTCCAAATTCCGTTTGTTAGCATCCAACCTCAGCTTCCCAACTGAGTCCTAGAGGTAGAACATATGGGTAAAGTCCAGAGCAACTTGAGAAGAAGTTTGATCATATTCCTATGTCGTACGTGCAATAGGTTTCCTCATTTATTCAGATTCAGGTTGGTTGAGCTAGTCACATCAAGATCATCTCTGACAAAGCTTCCTTTAGGGTTTCAATGTTGAATGTCAAGTATGACTACCATTCTGGGGAACCTGGCCACTTAATTTAAGATTGCAAGTCATTCAGGGTCAAAGGTAAAGATAAGGTCCCGAATTTGATCGACTCTAAGACTATTGTGTTCACGCTATAAAAAGGTGGAATTATGGCACCAAATAAGTAATAGAATGAACATTCAGACTACTGACTATTGAAAGTCTGCGAGAGCAATAAGTCTAGACAGATTCAGACCTCCTCAATAAGGGTAACAACGATGTGAATGCTAGATGCAAGCACCACTCAGGGGTATTTAGGCATACAATTGACAATTGTGATGTGTTCAAGCAAAAGGTGCAAAATTTGATCGACTTAAAGGTCATTATGCCAGAAAGTCTGCCCATACATTGGAATCTCCTTATCAAATTGAGTACCCTGTTTGCAAAGGCATCTTCAGAGCAATAAGTCCAAACAGAGCCAAGTCTCCTCAATGATGGAAATGTTCAGCATCTTTACTGCATTTTCATTTGTAGTTTCTTTTGTTTGTTTAAACATTTGTATGCATGCATGAAACTTATTTGTTTTTGAACGATAATCATAATAGAACGCACATGTTTTTCTTAAAGTAATCCATTCGTATTTAATCATGATTTTGTATGTGTGCATTGCAATACCAACTCTCGTGCTTAAACTCTATGAGGGAGGATGACGAAATGAAAATGCAAAAATCTCTAATTGTGTGGTTTTGAGAAAGACCCTGTTGACGATGTACGTGCATTGTTTCAAATCCTAAACACCGGAGATATAAGGGTGATAGACCCTCGCTAACCCATTTGAGCCTTGAAGTAGGAGTTTCTTTTCGGATGAAAAAACCCTAACACATAACCCAGGGGCAGGGTAGGCATCCGTTAGTTTGATCGAGCATTCAAATTTCAAAAGGAGTGTATATCTGAGGATCCAATACCTTTCATTGTAGCGAATCAAGAGGTTCAAAGACCAGAAACCACAACGGTTATCCCAGTCAAGAGGTTCAAAAACTAGAAACTATAATGGTTATATCAATCAAAAGGTCCAAAGACCGTAAACCACAATGTTTATCCCTCATCAACTAAAAAGTGAGACAGTCACGACCCTTTCAAAGCAATTAAGACAATCAGTGTCATACGATTTGTTCAAAAGACAAGAAAGTAAAAATAAAAGCCCGCTAAGTCGAAACTTGAAAACAAGCGACTTAGGTAAAAAATTAGGGCATCCCGCTGGACTTCACAATCAAAGATTCACAAGAATCAGTCCAGACAAAAGTTAGGGATAAGAAAAAGAATGCAAAAGCAAAAGATGAAAAGGATTACACAAGAAAGATCCTCAAGCAAGAAAAAAGTCGTGTGATACAAACACAAAAGATAATAGGGGTGACTGACTCCAAACGAGAACCTGATTGGTGCTTAAATCGTTAGTGTTATTGGTTCCTCAACCATCACAAAACCCTTACGAAAGGTGAGCACTTGTGCCAAGCTAGTTGAACATAGGAATGGAGGACATCATGAAGAGGGGTGGGTACCTATAGACTTCGAGCCTATATCCTTTGTTTCTATAACCGTGAACCAGGCCGCGATACAACCCTCAAAAGTCCTAACTGAAACATGGTTAGTTTGATAGCGTACTACCACGAGACCGTGTTCCTAAATCCTTTGAGTTGCGCTAAAAGATCTTTGTTGGTGTTGCATGTACATGCTTTCATAAAAAATCAATAGCTTAACCAGTGAGTCACTCACAAGGGTTTGCGATATCTTTTTCAGTAAAACTTCAAGATTAACATGTTTGTTGCATTAGAATTTTCATTCTCTGAATAAACATTTTCTGCTTACATACATTTGTTTGACATCATAGGAGTTCACATATGGAACTTCAGTCCAGAAGCTTAATCTTGTCAAGTTGAGAAGTCTGAAACTTCTGAATGACAGTCATATTGAGGTGCACTTTTCAAGAAACTCCGTTGAGTGGGGACTTTCCCAATAAGTCGTGGTAAGAGCCGACTAATCCGGGACAATCACTTCGAGAAATCTCTCCAAAGGTCGGACAAACTGGGGCAATCACTTCGAGATCAAATCTCTCAAAGAACAATTAATCTTGGTATTCATTCATAGATCATTTAACTAGAGGCAATTACTCAAAGGCTCGTACTGGGGCAGGCCACCCTAAGAGCACTAGAAGTCACTCTCTCCCGAAGACGGTTATGTTAGACGCTGTGGCAAGTGATCTAGAGGGGGGTGAATGGATCACCTCCTTGTTTACAAGGATTTAAAAGATTTTTCAGAGTTTTCAAAGATTAACGGAAACAACGGTCCCAAATATACAAGCGTCTATTCTGGACCAGCCACTAGAAGACCAGACATGTGATAACATGCTGGATTTACGATTGAGATGATAAAGAATAAAACACACAAGCTGTAAAACAGTTGAATGCACCTATCACAAAAGCTATTTCCAATGAATAAAAAACGATTGAAAACGTAAATAGAGATAAAGAAGAAATACAATACGCAGAGATTTGGTAAGGAAGTTCCCCATGTTCGTCCTCGCGTGTGGGTACGTCTCCCTCTCAATTTCAAACCGAAATTGAGAACTTTTATATCAATATTGCTGAATTCGTCGATTACAAGGTTGCTATACAAACACCAGAAATTTATACACCTAGATCTTCCTATTGTATCACCCTTCACTTGATCTGAGCCCAATCAAGATTCCCTGCAAGTAATACAAACGATTCACCGGTTCCACGATCTATTTGCGAAATCCCCGATTTCCAAATCTTACAATGTGGCTGAATCTGTCTTGTAAACGTGACTAACAAACCCTCAAGAACACGCCCGTTCTTGAAGGAAAACCCAGCTGGTTTTTCCTTGAAACCTTCTATCACTCTTCAACTCAGCTGGATCTCCGATCGTACCACTGAACGTTATCTCATAAACCTTCAATTCATAGAACAACACTCACTTCCTTATTGATGTTCTTGAATTTAGGTATTTGAGAAGACGATGAAGATGAATTTGATTCTAGGTTTCGATCCTGCTCCACATTGAATTGTCCACACTCCAAAATCCTATTCTTGATGTGTTCTTCAATGTATCTTTTACTCTAAAATTCGTCTGCAATTTGTAATCTATTGCTGCACTAAATGAAACACTTCACATATATATGCAGATTCTGTTAGAAGTAAAACAGACAAATGGATCGATTCAAGACACGAATGAATCGATACATAATAGTATTTATACTGTTATGTATCAATACATGTTAGTATGAATCGATACATACTGAACAAATGAATAAAAATAGAGAATTAAACAAGCAATGAATCGATGCATGTTTGTATGTGTCGATTCATAGAAGAAAATCCAGAACAATTCAAACAGCATGAATCGATACATGATGAGATGAATCGATTCATTTTGCGAATTTCCAGAATCATTTTAACAACATGAATCGATGCATAATAGAATGAATCGATTCATTTTGCGTATTTTCAGAAAAACAAAGACATTATTGAAAGTGAGACAAAAGATCTAAAGGCAAGCATCAAACACTTAAAATTTATAATCATTCAAAACTAGAGTTGCTCACAAACTCCCCCTTTTTGATGATGACAAATTTTTTTGAAGTGTGAGAATTACTCCCCCTGAGTTTGTGCCTGTCATTATTCACACTTGCCTTGCCTTTCTCCCCCTTTGTCAACATCAAGAAAGAATGCATAGGTGAAGAAACAGAATCAGCAATACCAGGATATATAAGCAGAGTTCACTCATAAAGAATGAAACATAAATGGCAAACAATTTAGACAAAAGCAAATAATCATAGGCAGTGAAATTGTCAAATAGAGTTGCGAATTACAAAAACAAACCAAACCATAAAATGTTTAAGCATAAAAGAAACAAAGAAACTTAAGCAAGAAACAATGATGATATGCAAAATGAAATGCAGCTTCAATGAGGAAAATGGCCACCACAAGACTCCGCATCATCTCGATCGGGGTCTCAGAAACTTGGAGGAGGAGGTGGAGGAGGCATTTCATCAGGATTCTGCCCCATGAAGGCGTAACGCCTGAACCGTCTCTGAACCTATGTGCTTTGAAATCTTTCCATTATCCCCGGATGCGAGCGAAAATCATCCATAAATCCAGACATCTCATTATAGAAAACTTGATGCCACTTAAACAATTCAGTATGCCATGAATGTTAATTATGATACATTCGAGTATGCTCATCATGCCATTCTCGGTGCTTGTTATGCCATTTCGTTTGCTGGACATGCCACACACGGGCTTCTTCATGCCGGGCATTGTTTGAAATTTCCAATTGCGCAAACATATTAGTAAGATAGGCCGGAGCAGCAGTAGATGAAGTCGGTGGAGCCGATGAAGGAGCCGGTTCATAGTTTGTAGGAGACCACCTTTGTGGTACCCACTCACCCCAACTGGTGTTGGCATTCGCATCAGGAGGATTTTCTGCATCCTCCATGTCTTCATCCCGTTGTTCTTCAACATAAACATGTTCAAAAGGAATATCAAAGTTGTAGACGCGGGTTCGAGTACTACGTTCAAAGAAGTAATAGCAGCGACGCTCGATGTCCCACTGATAACCCATATGAGAGAGTGTGGCATTATTGAATTATTGAACACTAGAAGATGATAAGAGAGGCACAGGAGGGAAAACCACTTTCAAAAACTTAAGAATCCGCATAATCTGGGCAGTATATGCAAGAGTGATGTTTTTGGAGCTGTTCTGCGTAAGAAAGATATGCTTGACAAAGTAATTGGGCCAGTTTAATGGTATCTTCTTCTGCAGAATATATAGTAAATGGATATCTGGCTTGTCCAATCGAGAGTGCCCACCGGACCTTGGACGCAAGATATGTGAAAGAATCCAGTGCAGAATTCTTGGAACACTTTTAATCATACCAGAAGTCAGAGGCTCATCATCAGCAAGAGGTCTTTCCAATTTAGAAATGGATGCACAATATTCCTTCAACTTAAACTGTGTTTCAAAGTTCTGGTCATGCCACATTTGTAATTCAGGCAACACAGATGGCAGATTGAATACTTTGGTCCTGTCATCAGCCTCAAAACGGTAAGTTCTGGTTCCAATCGAACACTTGAACATGTAGCCTTTTCCAGTTTTCACACCAGCATAAAAAGCACGAATAAAGTCTTCATGATACTCATCTTTAGCAGTTAAAAAGGATTCAAGATTTTGTGCGTCGATTAAATCCGCAACCGCTTCTAAATAAAGAGTACGTACATCACTGGTATTAAAACATGTGGTTTCATAACTAACCTCGTTTTAAAAGAAACCTCAAATTCTTCAACAATGGCAGGATGAAGAATTGCAGCCCCAGATGGAGGAATTTCAGGAACAGAAGGAGCCTGATGAGAAGATCCAACGGGTTCTTTGCCTTTACATTTTCCTTTTTCTCTTGGAAGCAAGACTCTTGGAGGCATAGTGATGAGATTAGGGTTTTGAGAGAAGAGGGGTTTTATGGCAGTTAGGGTTAGAAACGAAAATGATGCAAATGAGATGATGAGAAAGACATAATGGAGTTTTATAATTGATCGACATGTCATAGCAGTTGCTGATGTGTCGATTCATAAAAAATAAACTGAATTTAAAACAGGATGCGTCGATTCATGACTGTATGAATCGATTCATTTCACGAAAAATTTTAAAAATCAGGATGCTATGTATCGATACAAGCCATTATGTATCAATACATACTGTAACCATTTGAACAGAAATTAAAAGAAAATCAACTTGAATCGATTCAATATGGTTGTGATCGATTCATAATGCGAATTTTTTGAAATACAAATGGTTAGTATCGATACAAGCCATTATGTATCAATACATACTGTAACTATTTTGATAGAAATTAAAGGAAAATGAACATGTATCGATTCAAGATGGTTGTGATCGATTCATAATGCGAAAATTTTGAAATTCAAATCAATACATACTGTAATTATTTTGACAGTGATAAAAGAAATTTTGCAAGAATTGACACAATAATGAATATGCAAAAGAAACATTATGCAAAATGCAGAATGAATCATAACATTGTATGGATGCTTAAGAATACTTTACAAACAAAACATCAATGTTCAAACATTCATATGAAAAGAAGTTCATGAAAACGAGAAATCATTGCTCAAACATACATTGATCATACAATATCAACAAAGTGAATAGAGGAACAATATTACCTCTGTCGTAGTATTCTCATGAGGTACGAGTGAAGACTACATTCAGAACTTAGTAATCACAATGAGATAAATAGAAACTACATCAATCAAACTTAAGACACCAATGCGGAGAGATCAAGAATCCATAATTCGCGAAGAATGTTGAAGAATGGTTCAGTTGCCAAAGGTTTAGTGAAAATGTCAGCAAGTTGATTTTTAGTATCAACATGCTCAAAAACAACATCTCCTTTTTCAACATGATCGCAAAAGAAGTGATGTCTAATCTCAATATGTTTGGTGCGTGAGTGTAAAACAGGATTCTTAGTGAGATTAATGGCACTAGTGTTGTCACACTTAATTGGAATGCGTTTAAGTTCAATGTCAAAATCTTGTAGTTGTTGTCTTAGCCACACAATTTGAGCACAACAGCTACCGGGTGCAACATACTCAGCCTCTGCAGTAGACAAAGCTACGGATACTTGCTTTTTACTATGCCAACTTATTAAAGAATTTGAAAACAGATGACATGTGCCACTAGTGCTTTTCCTATCTAATTTGCAGCCAGCAAAATCAGAATCAGAGTAACCTACTAAGCTGCAATCGCTTCCTTTGGAATACCAAAGCCCATATTTAGGTGTTCTATTAAGATACCTAAATATACGCTTGACTGATTTTAAGTGAGATTCCTTAGGATTTGATTGATATCTTGCACACATACACACACTAAACATGATGTCCGGTCTAGAAGCAGTAAGATACAAGAGAGACCCAATCATACCTCTATACCTTTTGACATCAACACACTTACCATGTTCATATTTGTCCAAGTTTCCGTTGGTAGGCATGGGAGTGTCAATTGATTTAGAATAATTCATTCCAAAACGCTTGAGCAGCTCTCTACAGTATTTTGTTTGACATACTGCTGTACCTTCATCGAGTTGCTTTATTTGGAGGCCTAAGAAGTAGTTCAATTCCCCCATGAGACTCATCTCAAACTCACCCTGCATAACATTAGAAAATTCTTCGACCAAGTGTATGTTAGTTGAACCAAAAATTATATCGTCTACATAAACTTGAACTAAAAGAATGTGCTTTCCTTTGTGTTTAATGAAGAGTGTATTATCCACTTTACCTCTAGAATATCCATGATCAAGTAGAAATTTGCTAAGTCTTTCGTACCACACACGGGGTGCTTGCTTAAGACCATATAAAGCACGCTTTAATTTGTAAACATGATCTAGATATTCAGAATTTTCAAAACCGGGAGGTTGTGAAACATATACTTCTTCATTTATGACACCATTTAAAAACGCACTCATTACGTCCATTTGGTAAAGCTTGGAATTCATAGAACACGCATAGGCAAGCAAAAGACGTATAGCTTCAAGGCGAGCCACCGGAGCATAAGTCTCCTCATAATCTATGCCCTCCTCTTGGTTATACCCTTGTGCTACCAAGCGTGCCTTGTTTCTAGTTATCACTCCGCTTTCATCAAGTTTATTCCTAAACACCCATTTAGTACCTATGATGTGATGATCTCGCGGATGAGGGACAAGTTCCCAAACGTCATTTCTTTTAAATTGATTAAGCTCTTCTTGCATGGCCATTAGCCAAAATTCATCAATCAAGGCCTCTTTAGCATTTTTAGGTTCCACTTGTGATACAAAAGCAAAGTGAGAACAAAAGTTACTTATCTTAGAACGATTCAACACTCCCTTTGAAATATCTCCCAATATATTGTCTATAGGGTGGTCTTTAGAGGATTTCAAAGCTGGTGGAAGGTCCTTCACTTCAGATGTTCCTTCCTCTTTATCTTTTTCATGACAAGTATCTTCCTCCTTCTCAATATCAACCGTTTCAGATTGATCAATTTCCGAAACAGCTTCTTTGAGTATGTCTTCTGTAGATACACCTGCGTCATCAAAAGAGATACCTTTTCCGACAATTTTTGGATAAGACTCATCAAAAGAAACATGGACAGATTCTTCAACAGAAAGTAAACGCCTATTATACACTCTATATGCTTTGCTTGATTGAGAGTAACCAAGAAAAATACCTTCATCAGCTTTGGCATCAAACTTCCCAAGATTTTCCTTACCGTTATTCAAAACAAAACATTTACAACCGAACACATGAAGATGAGACAAGTTTGGCTTTCTACCTTTTAGAATTTCATAAGTGGTTTTATTCAAAATAGGACAAATTAAAATCCTATTCAGAACCTAACAAGTTGTGCTAATTACATCAGCCCAAAAATATTTTGGTAATCCACCCTCATTGAGCATTGTTCTTGCCAATTCCTCTAAAACTCGATTTTTGCATTGCACAACACCGTTTTGTTGTGGAGTTCGAGGAGCTGAAAAGTTATGCTCAATGCCATACTTGTCACAATACTTATCAAAGAGATGGTTTTGAAATTCACCTCCATGATCGCTTCGGATTGTAACTATTTTAGAATTCATTTTATTTTGGGACAGCTTTGCAAAACTTTTAAAAGCAGAAAAAGTTTCATCTTTGCTATGAAGGAATATAGTCCAAGTGAATCTAGAGTAGTCATCTACTATTAGGAAACCATAATAGTTTCCACCTAAGCTTTTTGTCCTAGATGGTCCAAAGAGGTCCATATGGAGAAGCTCAAGGGGTCTTGATGTTGAAATTATGTTTTTAGATTAAAAAGAGACCCTTGTTTGTTTCCCCATTTGGCAAGCATCACATAGGTGGTCTTTTGAAAATTTTATTTTTGGAAGACCTACTACTAGATCCTTGGAACAACCTAATTAAGCAAATCGAAATTAACATGCGCTAAGCGTCTATTCCATAGCCATGAATCATCATTTAGGGCTACTAGACATTTAGTGCTTGTTAAAGATACACTCAAAAGATCAAGCATATATATGTTGTTTACTCTTACACCCTTAAACACAACATTTTGTTCGGTATGTTCAATTTTGCAACAAGTTTTTGTGAAAGAAACTTTATAACCTTTGTCGCATAGTTGACTTATACTTAACAAATTGTGTTTAAGTCCCTCTACAAGATGGACATCAGAAATAGTAGTGGTAGAGGGATTACCTACACTACCTTTACCAAGTATAGGTCCTTTGTTATTGTCTCCATAAGTAACATACCCCTTCTTCTTTTCTTTGAAGTCAATAAAAAGTGATATGTCACCCGTCATGTGCCTTGAACACCCGCTGTCCAGAAACCATCTTCTTTCCATGGATGCAAGACACTCATCCTACAATATCAAAAGAGAGAGGTAGATACCCAATTTTTATTGGGTCCAAGTGGGTAAGTGGTAACATGGTTGTCTTTAGGCTTCCATTGATAAATGCCTTTAGGCACTAGAAATCTTCTAAATTTGCATTTTTCAATGGTATGGCCAGCATGACAACAATAATGACAAACACTACGATAATGATGTTGTTTATGATTGGTCTTTAAATCCTTTGGAACAAAATAATATTTTGCATATGGAGGATTTAATGACTTTTTGAACAACCTAGTATCAATGGCATAAGTAATCTTAGGTTGCAAGGCTTTTTCCAATTTGACTTTAAGAGAAATAACCTCTTGTTGCAAAATGTGACAACCTTCACAATGCCTTATTTTACTATAACCATCAATATCAATAGCTTTTGAATTTTCGGCAAAGCTAGCTTTCAAGTATTCTAAATCTTTTTCAGCATGTTGTACTTTACCTTCCAAGTATGAAAAAAAAATTTATCGGAAGATAATCTTTTAAATGCTTCTATAGCTTCATTATGCAGTTTTTCAAAAGCTACTTTCAATTCAGAAAAGGACATAGAAGAGAAATTGTTATAGTAAGCTTGTTTTACCTTTTTATCATCACTTTTCTTCTTGTGGTGGGACTGCTTTTTGGTGTGAGCCATAAGACACAAATTTGCGGTTTCATCGCTATCACTTGAGCATTGTGTACTTGATGAATCACTATCACTTTGCCAAGCAATGTAAGCTCTTCTTTGCTTATTATACTTTTTTGGTGGAGCTTTTCCTTTATCCTTTTTCTTTAAAGGACAGTCCGTTTTATAATGTCCGGACTTGCCACAATTAAAGCAAGACCCTTTTTCTCTATTCTTCTTAATCTCTTCCTGTTTTGAATCTATAGATTGTCTTCTAAACTTTATGAGATTTTTGTCGGAATGCTTGATTCCATTCTTTCGAAAGAATATATTATACCTTCTAACAAAAAGTCCCATTTCTTCGTCACCGGAGTCTTCGTCACTACTTGACTCATTGTTGCTAAGCTCTTTTTGTGAGGACTTTGAGTTAGAAGCCATAAGAGCTATAGGCCTCTTCTCATCCTTTTTGTCTTTATTCTTCTCCTTTCCCTTTTTACTTTTGTTCTCAAACTTTTCTAGACTTTCTAGTTCTTGCTGATGTTCCTCCAGCTTTCCAAACAAAGTAGTCATTGTGAGTGTCGTTAGATCATTGGCTTTGTTGATAGCTTTTAGTTTAGGTTGCCATTCCCTGCTAAGACATCTCAGAATTTTATTAGTAGCAATATCATTGGAAACAGATTTTCCAAGTGCATTCAAACGATTAATGAGATGAACAAATCTCTTTTGCATGTCGGGAATAGATTCTCCTTGTTTCATGCGAAAGAGTTCGAACTCTTGATTAAGTGTGTTAATGCGGGACTATTTTACTTCAGTTGTACCTTCATGTTCAATTTCTAAAGAATCCCACATTTCTTTAGCTTTCGAGCAATGGGAAACTCGATAATACTCATCTGCACTAAGTGCTGAAATTAGCATATTTCGAGCTCTCCAATCACTTGACCACTTTTTCTCATCTTTTTCATCCCAATCATCTTCTGGTTTAGGTACTATGGCACCTGCCTCATTCATCATGGTAATTTGAAAAGGACCATTTTGAATGGCAGCCCATACGCGCCTATCAACAGAATTTATGTGAACTCGCATGTAGTCTTTCCAGTAGCCATAATTTTCACCATTGAAAACAGGAGCTCTATTATACGCCCCCTTTTGTTCAGAATCCATAACATTACAGGCAGCCACAAAGCACCAGCGAGTCGGTGCTCTGATACCACTTGTTAGACGCTGTGGCTAGTGATCTAGAGGGGGGGTGAATGGATCACCTCCTTGTTTACAAGGATTTAAAAGATTTTTCAGAGTTTTCAAAGATTAACGGAAACAACGGTCCCAAATATACAAGCGTCTATTCTGGACCAGCCACTAGAAGATCGGACATGTGATAACGTGTTGGATTTACGAATGAGATGATAAAGAATAAAACACACAAGCTGTAAAACAGTTGAATGCACCTATCACAAAAGTTATTTCCAATGAATCAAAAACGATTGAAAACGTCAATAGAGATAGAGAAGAAATACAATACGCAGAGATTTGGTAAGGAAGTTCCCAACGTTCGTTCTCGCGTGTGGGTACGTCTCCCTCTCAATTTCAAACCGAAATTGAGAACTTTTATATCAATATTGCTGAATTCGTCGATTACAAGGTTGCTATACAAACACCAGAAATCTATACACCTAGATCTTCCTATTGTATCAACCTTCACTTGATCTGAGCCCAATCAAGATTCCCTGCAAGTAATACAAACGATTCACCGGTTCCACGATCTATTTACGAAATCCCCGATTTCCAAATCTTACGCTGCGGCTGAATCTGTCTTGTAAACGTGACTAACAAACCCTCAAGAACACGCCCGTTCTTGAAGGAAAACCCAGCTGGTTTTTCCTTGAAACCTTCTATCACTCTTCAACTCAGCTGGATCTCCGATCGTACCATTGAATGTTATCTCATAAACCTTCAATTCACAGAACAACACTCACTTCCTTGTTGATGTTCTTGAATTTAGGTATTTGAGAAGATGATGAAGATGAATTTGATTCTAGGTTTCAATCCTGCTCCACATTGAATTGTCCACACTCCAAAATTCTTTTTTGATGTGTTCTTCAATGTATCTTTTACTCTAAAATTCGTCTGCAATTTGTAATCTATTGCTGCACTAAATGAAACACTTCACATATATATGCAGATTCTGTTAGAAGTAAAACAGACAAATGAATCGATTCAAGACACGAATGAATCGATACATAATAGTATTTATACTGTTATGTATCAATACATGTTAGTATGAATCGATACATACTGAACAGATGAATAAAAACAGAGAATTAAACAAGCAATGAATCGATGCATGTTTGTATGTGTCGATTCATAGAAGAAAATCCAGAACAATTCAAACAACATGAATCGATACATGATGAGATGAATCGATTCATTTTGCGAATTTCCAGAATCATTTTAACAGCATGAATCGATGCATAATAGAATGAATCGATTCATTTTGCGTATTTTCAGAAAAACAAAGACATTATTGAAAGTGAGACAAAAGATCTAAAGGCAAGCATCAAACACTTAAAATTTATAATCATTCAAAACTAGAGTTGTTCACAGGTTAATCAGAGGCACCTATCCAGGGTTCAAAATACTGGGGCAGAGTATCTCATAGTGATATGAGGTTTTTCATGAATCTTCACGAGGAAAATTCTTTCATAGACCATGCAGTCTGTGGCAGTTATTTCGAGATCGAACGAATCTTTCCAAGAGTTTGAAGACACTGAGGCATCTCGGATGCCAGGTTTTCTGTAAATTCCTCTTGAGATAATTTCTTTTGATAAACCCTAATCTGAGGCGAGTTGAAAATTGAAAGGAATCATTGTTCACTCATGATCAGTATGCAGCCAATCAATTTAGAGGTTGGAAGCAAAGCCATTACCAGCACGAGGTATCAAGGAGTTTCTTCCTCAGCATGTTTCAATAAGCATGATTCCTCAGCAGACCTCATTAGATTATCTTTTCTCCAACAGAGCAACAAGAAAAGGGTTGGTACTTCCTTGGCAGAGGGCATCATTAGCATAGGACGCCTTACGTCTCTCATCCTCAACATGAGATGCTTTATATCTCTTATCCCCAACAAGAGGCGACTTAAAACTCTTATCTTCAGCAGGAAGCCTTCTCATGGACATCCTACATCATCCCTAGTAAAGCTTGAAGTTGAAATCTTCTCCAGCATAACAACAAAAGGATGATGATGTTCTCCCCAAGCAGAGAGTTTTCTTTCAACGAAGGAGTATCCCCCGTAGAGTCTTCCTTTCCCCAACAGTGCATGAAGATTCATTATTCCCTAGTAGAGATGAAGATAAGGAGAAGACCAATTGTTTTCCTTCTTGCACAACATTGTTTGCATTTTTCCCAAGTGAAGTTGCCAAATAAAGTCCAATCCTCATTGTCATCTCTTCCCCAAGCAGAAGACCGTGTATCTGAGGGATTCCCCAACAGATTTCTTCCTTAGTAGAGTACCAACACATCTGATTCTCCAGCCGAGTCATAAGGTTATCACTTCCCCAACGAAGTTCTACGGGTGGCAAACATCCCAATCAAGTTCAAGCCAGTTAATATATTCCCCAACAAGGTCATCATTCTTCAACTTCTCAAAGTCCAATTTAATTTTGGCAATGGTGGTAGCTCAGAGCTATCATCATTAACACTATCCCCTGCAGAGTTGCTTTTCCTCACAGGGATTCATTACATCAATGCAGTGATTATTTCTTTCCCAATAAAGTGGTTGGGTAGACATGTCATCTCTTCATCAGGAGATCCATTTTCATTTTGCATTTAGTAATCATCATTACATTTGCATCCTCAAAAAAATGTAGCATTTCCATCTTTATAAAGCATTACGCCATGGGAAAATTCAAACATATGCATACAAAGCATAAGCCAATTTTTGTACCTCGCATGGAAGCCCGAAATATCATTTCTTCAATTAGACCAAAGTGTCTCGACAGAGAGTGCCAAGTTCATTCTTCAGTATTGTTACTTTTACAAGTCAATGCTTGTTATCCCCAATTGAGTTATCATCCAAGTTATAATAGTCTCTTGATTGCTTTATCTCCCAAGTGGTATATATGCTTTTCGATTCCGACAAGTCTGATTTCGTATCTTTGAGTTATCATCCAAGTTATGGTAGTCTCTTTCCAAGCTCACTCACGGTGTGTCTTGTCCACTTTATCTCCCAAGTGGGATAAATGCTTTTCGATCCCGCCAAGTCCGGTTTTGTACCTTTGAGTTATCATCCAAGTTATAGTAGTCTCTTTCCAAGCTCACTCAAGGCGTGTCTTGTTCACTTTATCTCCCAAGAGGGATAAAATGCTTTTTTCGATTTCATTTCAGTACAATGGTTTCATATCTTTGAGTCTTCGTTTAAGTACAACAACCTCATTTTCTCGTTTCTGTTTCAGTATAACAGTCTCATTTTCGCGTCTCCGTTTAGGTACAACGGTCTCGTGTTGTTTGATTCCATTTCAGTACAATGGTTTCATCTCTTTGACTCCATTTAAGTACAATGGTTTTGTATCTTTGAGTCTTCTTTTAAGTACAACGGTCTCATTTTCGCGTCTCCGTTTAAGTACAACGATCTCGTATTGTTTGATTCGATTTCAGTACAAGTATTTGATCTCTTCGACTCCATTTAAGTACAATGGTTTCGTATCTTTGAGTCTCTGTTTAAGTACAACATTCTCATTTTCGCGTCTCATTTTCAGTACAACGGTCTCATGTCGGGTTATCATTTAAGTACAATGATCCAATTACTTCTGAGGTTGGTCTTGTTTTCTGGATATCATTCGAGGATGGTAGACCATTTTAAGCTTATTGATTGAGGTCAGTTTGTCTGTAATACCCTGTATTTAATTAAACGCCATGGATAATATTAATTAGGATTAATTAAGGATTATCTGACTCAGAGATATTTTCTTAATATTCCCAAATTGGACTTGTTAGTATACTAACTATCGTGTATTGATATGTTATACATTGTTTGGTTTTTAAGAGAAAGAGAGACAAGTTATGTATTATAAAAAGAAAAGAAAGGAAAGAAAGTTGTGAAGAAAAAGAAAAGAGAAAGAAGGAAAACGAAGAGAAAGAAAGGGGTAAGAGAAGAGAAGAAAAGGAAGAAACCCTAAGAGAGGAAAATGCTCGGATCATCGCCATTTCTTCGTCAAATATTCATCTTCACCAACCTCCTCGTCGATTGCAAGGTGGGTTCTTAGTTAGAAACTTTTCTTTTGAGTTTTGGTAGAGATATTGAGTTTTAGGGTTTTGTAGAAATCTTGGAAATTGAAAGATTAAACGGTTAAAACTCGATTAAAACTCTACTAAAACACCCACATTATGAATATAAACATGTTTGATTATGTTTTGCTGGAATTGTTGATATTTTGAATGGTTTTGGCATGGAGAAGGGATTTTCCCGTAAACTGGAATTTCCTGGACTGTTATAGCTTGCTCAGCAAGCTGTCCCTCACTCAGCGAGAGTTCTAGGAAGATTTTCGCTCAGCGAGTTGGGCTCCGCTCAGCGAGACCTATAGGTTGAGTTTTTGGTGTTTAATTCATAAGTTGTGATCTGTCGGTCCGATTATTGCGTTCCATATATCGTTGTAAAGCTGAAAACATTTGCTAACTAATAAAGCCGAAAAATGTTAATTATACCCGACTTTTACCCGACTTTTCTGATAAACCTGTAATTATGTAAAATTGAGGAATTTGGGTATTAGCCTTTGTGGCTCGATTGAGAATTGAGGTATGAGATCATCGTGAGAATCGAACGGAAGAAGAGACAATCAGTTTATGGTGAGGATTGTTTAATAGAAATAATTAACTAAAATGTTAGAACTATATGATCGGAAACTATAAAATTGAAAGTATCAAGAATGGAGAGAGAGATAGGAAATCTTACCATAAACCAATAGTGTGGCCTAGTTTTGTAACTAGAAATTGTTAGATGGTATGAATTGTGAGATGCTTAGGTTCATCCGAGGTCGTTGTGAATCCTAATGGGTTATACTCGGTATCCTCCGGAAGGTCTTGAGTAAGTCTTGAGGTGGGTATTACATTGAGTCCCACGGGAAGCATCCGAAAAGGCTTGAGGTACCGCCTGTTGTGATAAGTCTTGAGGTGGGTATTATACTGAGTCTCACGGGAAGAAATTAATAAGTCTTGAGGTGGGTATTACACTGAGTCCCACGGGAAGCAATTGATAAGTCTTGAGGTGGGTATTACATTGAGTACCACGGGAAGCGAGAGATAGCTTGAGGTGGGTATTACATTGAGTCCCACGGGAAGCGAGAGGTAGCTTGAGGTGGGTATTACATTGAGTCCCACGGGAAGCGAGTGTAAGTCTTGAGGGGGGTATTACATTGAGTCCCACGAGAAGCATCTGATTGGTTTGAATAGAGCATTATATTGAATCCTCCGTAAGGTCTTGAGTAAGTCTTGAGGTGGGTATTTCATTGAGTCCCACGGGAAGCATCCGAAAAGACTTGAGGTAGATATTTCACTTGTTTAGTGGTGTGAGTATTGTATGGAGTGTGTTCCATCTTGCTTTGGTTCCTGGTTGAGAGGTATAAGGAATATCCTAGCTAGTATTAGTAGGATTTGTAGAACTCTTGGATGTGGTTCCAAGGAGTGCGAGACGTATGAACTCAAGTACATTTTCCTTGCCAAAGACTTGAGTTAGGTTTGATAGAACCCTTAGAGCCGAGAGAACCCACTGAGATGTTGTTATCTCACCCCACTATTATTGTTGCTTTTCAGGTTCCTATGCAAGTTTGATTTACAAGTGGAGCTATGCTCGAGATGTTTCAAGTGAAGCTTAGTTTAGTCTTCTGCTGTGTATTTTTGTATCTTTGTAAAATAATGGATATTGTTTTGTTCTTAGCTTTATTTTAGTATGATTTCCATGTCTTGTGCCATATTTGTATAGTTTTAGAATTGGACGAGAATGTGAATTATACTAGTAGGTATTTATGATGGTGTCAGTACCAAAAATTAACACTGTATGATATTATTCTAGATATATATTATATGGGTGTTACATTGTCTCTTTTGCAAAGTCTATTTGAGGTCAGTCTCTGTGTTTCTGGTTATCAACTGAGGCCAATATACCATTGCGTCTCCATTTGAGGATGGTTTTGTGTTAGATCCAAGGATCTCTTGTGAGTTGTCATTCAAGGATGGCATTCTCTTCTTTGTAATTCCACCTTCGGCTTGGTCTTAATTTTCCGAGTTCACCTTCAGCTTGTTCTCGAATCTTATCGTAAGTCTATCTCCATCTTAGTCTTATGTTTGCGATTCCATCTTCGCCTTGGTTTCGTATTTTTTTAGTCTACCTTCGGCTTAGTCTCATTCCTTGTAAATCCACCTTCGGCTTGGTCTTACTTTTTTGAGTTCACCTCCGGCTTGTTCTCGAATCTTATTGTAAGTATACCTTTGGCTTAGTCTTATGTTTGCGATTCCACCTTCGGTTTGGTTTCGTATTGTTTGAGTCTACCTTCGACTTTGTATCATTCTTTGTAAGTCCACCTTCGGCTTGGTCTTACTTTTTCGAGTTGACCTTCGGCTTGTTCTCGAATCTTATCATAAGTCTACCTTCGGCTTAGTCTTACATTTGCGATTCCACCTTCGGCTTGGTTTCGTATTGTTTGAGTCTACCTTCGGCTTAGTCTTATTCTTTGTAAGTCCACCTTCGACTTGGTCTTACTTTTTCGATTTCACCTTCAACTTGTTCTTGAATCTTAATGTAAGTCTACCTTCGGCTTAGTCTTACGTTTGTGATTCCACCTTCAGCTTGGATTCGTATTGTTTGAGTCTACCTTCGACTTAGTCTCATTTTTTGTAAGTCCACCATCGGCTTGGTCTTACTTTTTCAAGTTCACCTACGGCTTGTTCTCGAATCTTATCGTAAGTCTACCTTTGGCTTAGTCATACGTTTGCAATTCCACCTTCGGCTTGGTTTCGTATTGTTTGAGTCTATCTTCGGCGTAGTCTCATTTTTTGTAAGTCCAGCTTTGGCTTGGTATTACTTTTTCGAGTTAACCTTCGGCTTGTTCTCGAATCTTATCGTAATTCAACCTTTGGCTTAGTCTCATTCTTTGTAATTCCACCTTCAATTTGGTCGTACTTTTTCGAGTTCACCTTCGACTTGTCCTCGAATTATTTCGTAACTTTACCTTCTGCTTAGTCTTACTTTTGTGATTCCACCTTCGTCCTGGTCTCGTATATTTGTTTAAGTCAACCTTCGGCTTAGTCTCATTATTTGTGAGCCCACCTTCATCTTGGTCTTACCTTTTTCGAGTTAAACTTCGGCTTGTCCTTGAATCTTATCATAAGTCTACCTTAGGCTTAGCCTTACGTTTAAGATTAACCTCAGGCTTGGTCTCGTATATTTGTTTGAGTATACCTTCGCCTTAGTGTCTTCGTAAGCCCACCTTCGGCTTGGTCATACTTTTTCGTGTTCACCTTCGGCTTGGGCTCGTAACATTGCTCCCTTTAAAAGTCAACTATATTTCCTTTCCCACGGAGTACAAATTTTCCAGTTTATTCGAGTATTCAATCCCTCCATACCTTGAACATCTAGAAGCCATTGATATCATTCATTCAGGTCTAAAGGTGAATTAATAAGGGCAGCTGTAACACCCCAAAATTTTCCTTTTTATTTATTACCACTAACTGGTTGTGCTTCACATTCATCTGTATTTTTCATTAGGTCATATCAATCACGATCATGCATTTTTATTGGATCCTAAGGCATGGGATCAGGCATTCTCTTGTGACTTGAGTTTTCTTATTTAGAGGTGATTCATCTGGCTAGTGCACTCGAGTTTAAGGCAAAGGTTGAGCTCCCAACATTAGGAGCATATTCCTATTCAGAGGATTATCAAGCTCCAGGTTTTCTTTATTCAAAGGATTATTCAAAAGCATTGGTTTAGGAGGTTAAAGTGTGAATTAAGAGTTTATTTTCCTTAAACACCTTAGACTAATCATGTTGGTTATTCAAACAATGAAGTGTGAATTAAGGTTTCTTCTAGGAATGAACAATTCTCCTTCATCGATCTTCCTCAAAGATTAGGGTTCTAGTATGTTATGATTCAACCATCGATTTAAGTTTATTTGTGTAATACCTCAAAATTTTCCCTCTCATTTCCTCAACATTTTGCATAGCATTTTGCATACATAAGTTCATGAAATAACTAACAACATTGCATCATGTGTAGCATAGCTGAGTCATAGGTATGTGATCAATGATTGGAGCAACTGAAGGCATTACAAAGGAAATAAAAGGGTCACAAAGCTTCTCAACATTGTGTAAAGGGTCCACAACATCCCACAAGTCTTCATTTGAAGCCACAAGCCATGGAAAGATTTGAATTGATTAGAGAAGGCAAGTAGTGCAACATCTCCTAATGAAAAAGGCCAAATTAGGGTTTCACTTCTAATGGGCTTCTCCATCAAGTTATGATTCAAATTGGATTCCATTACCTTATATATGATAACAAGTGCCTAGGGTTCAAATTTCATCCACAAATTCATTTTGGAAGGGGTTCAATTCGCTAGATGACTGAAAATTAGGGATTTGGGGAAAAGTCAACCATGATGAGGAAAAGGTCAACTCCTGACTTTTTAAGATCAAAATCATGAAATTAGGGTTACAAGGATCCTATGGTTCAAATTTGATCAATAATGATGGTGGAATCAAGAGAAATCAAGAAAACCAAAACTTACCATTTTTGGAAAATTAGGGTTTCCAAAAATGGCAAGTTTTGGCAATTTTTGCAGCATCTTTGAGAGAGGCGTTCTCCCAAAATATGAGGGCTATCAAAATTCTACCTTGAGCCAATTAAAGAGGGCATCTTGAGCTTCTAATCCATAGGTGGAACTCATTCATAGCATGAAAATTGAGGTAGATATGATCTTGGCAAGTTTGAACAATTCAAGGCCCAAGGCCAGTCATGGGCGAGGAAAGTGCAGGCCAGCGCGTGCGCCCTGCCTGACAATTCATCAAGCATGTGATAGGCAGAATGTCAAGCCATTTTTATTTGCCAAAAAGACCTCAAATGAACTTTTGTTGAACTACAAAGTTGTTCCTTGATGCAATCCCTACAATATTGGTGTTCAAAGATTTTTCATTTGAGTAAGTCTTCTTGGGCTTATTGAGGGTCAAAGTGGGGAAGTTGCAACTGGCAAGCCATAGGCTCATTAGCACAAGGCGAGCCAAATTCATACAGGCCAATGTGCAGTCATGTGGCATGAGTTTCATGGGATCATTTAAGTGACTTAGAGACATCATTCCATTATTGTCCAAACACCAAACTTGTTCTATGATCCCTCCACTTCAAATTAAGCACGAACGTTTCTTGAATTGGTTGCTTGAGTTAGAAGAAATATTACATTGAAGATCATCAAAGCCAACTGTTTGCTTGGATGGCAAGGTATGGCACCAAGTTTCAAATCAGCTCATCCCATTAGCACCAATCCACAAAGCATGATCAAAATACATTGTTCTAAGAGGATGTGATCCCATGAATTCCTCTCTACACCATTGTCATGAACTTCACATCAGTTAAGCCAAATGGATTAAGCATGACTGAATCACTCAATTACATTGAATTCCATCATAAGATCATGGATACAAGTGTATTGGATTCAAATGTTCAAACACAAGCAGGTTGCATTTGAATGCTTGCAGGACCATGCCTCTTGCTATGCACCTCATGGAGCTCATTCTAAATCACAATGCACTGCAAGCCACAGTCCTTAGATCATGTTGCTCATTGCCATGCTTTGATCCATACCATAAATTCATGGAGCTTGTAACATATGATCCAACTCGAATGTGGAAGCTTTTGGTGTTACAGCTGGCATAACTGCCATAACTGCCTCACTCATTTAACCTTATTCACTCGGTTAACCCAAGGCATTATTAACCATGGTTAAGGGCTCTATAAAGTAAGATCATCACTTCAGTGCAAGGGTCAGCTTCATTTCATCAAAATCACCAAAAATTGCAAAGAGTTCTCTCTGAATTTTCCCATTGCAAATGGATTCGAGCAAGCTTTATCACCATTGATCTAGGTCCATTCTTCCTCCATTAATCATCTTCATCATCTAAAGCTAAATCACCAAGCATTACACAACGTGAAAGCTTTAAGATACAACATTTCACATTGTTGATCTTCACTGCATTTTGCATTCAAACTCCTCAAATTGCCACAATCCTGCTTCAATCTCTCTCAATCCATCATCAACATCATCTCAAGTTTAAGATCCACGGAAGGCATAGCTTGAAACATCAAAGAATCAACACTACATAGCATTCATCTTCACTGCACTTTCCTTAATTACTAAGGATTCATAGCTCCCAGAGTGTTTATTTCACTTCCATTGATCAAGATCAAGATCAAGCAAGCTAAGGATCCTCATTTATGGCCTTCTAGCAACAATTTGACATCTCTGCAACTAAGGTATGTCCTGAAATTCCACTTGCTCGAATTGCATATTTTTAATTGGTTTTATGTTGATTGAGGCCTGATAGAGGTTATGGATTGGCTGGCTAGTTGATAGGCATTATAGATGCTCAGATTCAATTGTCTTAGGTTTAGTTATTGCTTTCGATTCAGGAATTTTAAGAACCCTAAATGACTTTTAAAGCCATATTTATGATCAGTGAAGAAAGGCGAATCCATTGATGGTCATGGTTTTCATTTTAGTGATGTTTAGGGTTTGCCCTACCGGAATAGTGAACAAAGAAGATGACCAGAATTCACCTCGGTCATCTGAACAGTGCCCTAATATATTTCCCAACTATAAGTCATGGCCCTTGATTCTTTCTGATCCAATGGTTTAAGAAGCGCCATCGCATTAATGAGGGTGTGCCAAGCATGTTCCAGTTCTGTTGACCTTGACTTCCTATCCACACCCCCACGCGTATAAGTCTCAACCCAGTTATGTTGTTTTTGTTACTCTTTGAACCCCCTAGGCCCATTTCAATTTTATTTCTTTTATTTCTTTTTTCCATTTTTTCCAATTTCGTTTCTTATTATAAAAAATACCAAAAAGCCTTAGAAAATCCCAAATAAATTCATGAGCACTCTTCTTATTTTTCTTTAATTTTCCATATTTTTGGATTTTATTTTTATTCATTTTTGAAGTCAGAATTAAGTTTCCTATTAATTGTCTCATAATTTCTTCATTTTTGACCAATCATTTTGTGAATTTTTGTTCTCCTAAACCAAAAATGATAAAGACCCCATTCTTTTTGCATTCTCTTAATGTTTCATCATACTTCTCTGGATTTTTAGGTCATGTTTAGGTCCTTTTGAGTCCATTCTTCCACACAGGTTCATATAAACCTAAATCACATTCTAATGATCCTTTGACCATTCAAAATTAGGATTTTTCATGAGATTTTTTGTACACATTTCGTTCTCTGGATTGTGATGTTTAATATTAATTTTCATAATTTTTCAAAGTCATTTGATATTTTTCCCAAGTTACTTAAGCCCTATGTACTTTTTGGCCCTTTTTTACAAGCTTCCTTCCCTCCATTTGAATAAGGCATTCATGCCATTACTCTAAGGTTTTGATTCTAAGTTTTGTAGGTCATATTAGAGGTCCTTAAGTGTATAGAACCCTCATTGGATCTTTGTCTTTTGATTTTAGGGTTTTCTTAAGTCATAAGTCATCATTGCCTCCTTTTGACCCAATTCTTCTTCATCTTCCATCTTAACCCCTCAAAACCAACTTTGTGGCCATGTTATGCTTGTTAAATCTTTGTCATACATCTCATAAGTGTTTCATATACTATTTTAAGTGTTCATCTCAATTCATAAATACTTAGGCTTCATTTAGTGTCATATGCCTTCTTAATGCTTCATGCTTAACATTTTGGTGTCCTTAATCCCAATGCTTCCATATCACCTTACTTGTAAGTCATTTGTGAGTTCCAATTCCATTCTAAAACTTCGTCAAGCCCCTGGTTATTGTATGGGGAATTCAAATCCTCTTGGTCATGTTTGAGTTTTATTCTAAGTCTTTTCCTTTCCTTTGAAGTTCAAAACTCTTTTCTTCTCATTCTCATACCATTACACATAATATTTGGATCTCTTTCACTTGGATCTCTTTTCTCCCATATTGTTTTACATCATAGGATACTTTCATTAAGTGTTAGACCCTGGATTTTCTATTCACCTTAGGGTTTATATAAGTTTAGTATACTTAACCATTTAGGTTTCTTCATGTAATTTCACTTTAACTCTTACTAAGGTTTAGCTTCCTTTTAGGACATAGTTTGAAATTGTTCACTCTTATAGCTTTAGAATACTTAAGTTGGGTTTAGCTACTGACTATTTAAGTTTACCATCTTATGGGTTGCCTTAGGCTTAGGTATTTGTCTTAGGAGTTCACTAAGATCCTCCTTAGATAGTGTTGGTTGTTTTTGAAAGATTTACCATGTTATAATTGTTCATTTTTCTCCATCATACTAATATTTGTTTTATAGGGGGGAAGATGAGGTAATTACTTCATTCTTATTCTCTTATGCATTTATTTGATTTTTTCCTTAGCACCTTGGTGCTTTGTTCATAAGACCCCTTCCTTTCTTTAGATTTCAACTTAACTTCCTTAGGAAGTAAGTTGAATTCTAGCTTTCTCTTTCTTCTCCTTAGGTTAGAATACCTCATTAACCATAGGATCACCTCTTTTACATAATAAGATAACATAGGGTTGTGTCTTAGTCCCCCATTAGCTTTGACATTTTTCCTCTTGAGTCTTCTTTTCTCATCTTCAAACAAAATAAAAAACACTTAATAAATGCATGAAAGAATCTCTTGTGTATAGCCTTATTCCATGGGGCTCATACATTCATTCCATCTTGTAATTGTGTGGGTTTGTCTAGCATGATGTATAAGTCTTATCAAGGGGTTGTTTCACAAATAAAAATATAAAAGGCACTTCTTCATAAAAGCTACAAAAACATGTAAGAAAGTTCAACAAGCTAGTGAACTTAAACCCTAATTCATTGAAACAAGCCTTGGATAAATTCTCCTTGCTTGGTGTGCTTGTTCTATTATTCCATATTGGAATGTAGTAGCAAGTACACATTCCATGAAAAAGAGTTTGAATTCACTTCCTTGTGCCAAATTCATAGAAAACTCTTAAAAGACAAAAAACAAACAATAAGCGACTGTCCTGCGGGAACATCTCTTTCTCATCTCATTCATTCACAACGCGAACTTACGACGACTTTTCTCGCATGCAAGACGATAAACGTACTCGTACCAGACGAGTCTGCAATACCTGAGCATAGACATATGCAGTTCCAGCCATAAAAAACACAAACAAATAGTTCCTGCCTTAGTTAGGAGAACTACGTCGACTCTGATCCTCATGTCCAGATGAGGTACGTAGGCAGCGGGGTAGGGCCCGTTCGAGCACATTCTTTATTTTCCCTACATTTTCCTTATTCTTTCTTTTTGTTCTCATTCTGTTCCTGTTCTCATCCCAGTTCCCATTCCAGTTAGCAGTTCATTTCATCAGCGCTTTATTTCTCACCCTTTGAAACAAAACAAACAAACGTGGATCCCGTCGGGTACGGCGGACGGTCTGGGGTGCTAATACCTTCCCAGGTCGTAACCTACTCCTGAACCCAAATCTTTGGTTCTCAAAGCCTCGTCCTTTCCTTCTTCCTCAGGTTTGTGCAGCATTACCTTTCCCGTTCCTTTGGGATAAAAATGTCTGGCTGGCGACTCTACCTTTTCCGCGCCACTTTCGCGTTTGTACTAGGATGAAAATCCCAGGAGCGACAGATAGTGACTCTACTGGGACAAAACCTAGAATCTATGTTTTCCATTGTAGAGTCAATCTCAGCGCCTGTTTGTGTTTGTTTCTTTGGGTGTTTATATGTGTGTGCTATTATGTTTATTTACTGTTTCGTTTACAATTTACTTTACAACATTTATTTACTGCTTACAATATTTATTTTCACATGCATCATATGTTGGACTGTACTGGTTTCATTTTTTCTGTGGGATGGGCTTTGTTACTGTAAGATGAGCTCGTATCCGGGGCTCGAGTTCATCTTAGGACTTAGAGTGGTTCCACTTTGGATTCATGGCATCTTGCTATGTTGGTAGTAGTGAGTTCCACTCCTTGACTTGCGACCTTCTCGGAAATGTATTGATACCGGAATCTTACTGGGGCAATACACAGCCTTAATAGTTATGTGCAGTCAGGGGACCGATCATTGAGAACCTTTGTGGAAACATCCCTCTCCAGTGATGATAGTGGCAGACCACATTTGTTGGAAAACCCACTCGCATCCGAGGGCCCACTGGGAACTTGCATAGGATTTCCTGGTTCTCTCATGGGTATCTAGTTAAGGAAAATTGTTCGTATGACGATAGTATTGTACCCTTCAGGATGAATGTACTATTGTTTCTCGATTCAGTGCTTGAAGCTGGGGACTTATGAGGGATTCTTGTTTCCTTGGACTCAACTGAGACCTCCCTGAGTAGTACATAATACCAAACCGATTCCCTGATTTTGTCATGAGCCATTTCTCGCAGATGGTGAACGTATTATTGCTATTCGGCTGTGAGATTCCGTGATTTTGACCTGAGTAGCACACCTGTGAGATTGGGAGGGGTTTACAAGATTGCAGGACCCTAAACCTTCAACATACCCATTGTACCAACATGCTTCAGTGATATGATCTTGTTCTGTAATTCATGATTTCTGAACCTCTGATCAGAGAGATGCTTATGATGATGTTGTGACCTTTCACAGACACTTGATTACTTGATTCACTACACAGACACATCATTTATCACATGCCTTGCCTTGCATAACATCATAACATCACTAATCATTTGTGTTCTTTTTATTCTCAGGGTTTATTACTTCCTATTCCCGGTCATACTGCTGCTTCAAGATGGAGGTTCCCAGGAAAAGAAATGTCCACTATACTTTCCCACAACCAGAGACAAAGAGTATTCAGGGGTTGATTAGCTTGATGGGAGATAAAGTCCTTGATAATTTTAGAAAGGAGTTTGGCAAGATCCTGGATTATGTGAGCAAGCCCACAATTGACCATAGGGATAGCTTGCATTCTTTGTTACAGTTCTATGATCCACAACTGAGGGTTTTTGTTTTCCCTGATTACATCTTGGCACCTACATTGGAAGAGATCTCTAGTATCCTGAATATTCCTATTAGAGAAGGTATGCCTTACTATGCTTCAAAAAGGACCCCTCCTTATGAAGACATCACTGCTGCCTGTCATTTGAGTATGCTCAAATTCAAGATGGGATTAGAAGCTAGTTAATGTAAGGGGATTTCTTTGGATTTTCTTATCACAGAGGCTCATGTTATGGCATTAGGAAAGAAATGGGCAGATTTTGAAGCATTATTAGCCATGGTGGTGTATGGAATCAGTTTATTTCCAGGAGAGAAAGGGCTAATTAGCATGGATGCTATTACCATCTTTGTCAAAAGAAACCCTATACCTACATTACTGGTTGACTTCTACTATGGGATTCACCACAGGAATGAAAAGAGGAAGGGACATGTCAATTGATGTGCTCCCTTGTTTGCTGACTGGTTTGTAAGGCAACTCCCTAAATTAGGGCCTTTCCAGGATTTGAAACAATCTCTGAAGTGATCTAAAAGATTGATGGGCTTAACCTCAGTTGACATTGCTTGGGGATGCAATAGAGATATTGTAGGCAAAGAAATTTTGGTCAGTTGTGGGAGTTTCCCAAATGTGCCCTTGATGGGAAGGAAAGGTGGGATCAGCTACAATCCTATCTTATCCAAGAAATAGTTTGGCTATCCTCTAAGAGCTATACCTTTGATTGAAGAATGAATGAGTCACTGTACTTTCTAGCTGAAGATAACCTGAAGATGAGCTTGCTAGCATTCCAAGCTTGGGAGGTTAGAGTGTTAAAGGGGAAGAAAGACTTTGGAAGATTAGATCCCAAGACTTATGATCCTTTTGCCACCTGGTTGGAAGATTGTGTAGAGACTTTGTTGCTCCCATTCTCTAAGGAACCACCTCTCTACCCTAAGGAGGTAGCACCCACAACTTCTGTTCATCTTCAGGAGTATAAAAAATTGGAAGCCTTGGTTAAGCAACTCGGGTTGGAGAATCAAGAAGCCAACAATTCATGCAAGAAGTTGAAAATGCAAAACCATAAATTGGAAGAAAGGGCTCATAAAGCTGAAGAAATGGTCAGACTCAAGCAACAAGACTTTTAAGATAGGGAGCTCTATTTCAAGAAAAGGGGATTAGCTGAAACTCATAAGTTGGTCCAACGCCGGAAAGATAAGAAAGAGTTGAATGAAGCTAATGAAGCTATCACCTTATGGCAAGAAAAGTGGGAACACAACTTGAAGAGGCAGAAAGAGATGGAAGTCAAGCACCAGTTAGAGATCAAAGGGCTTCAAGACTCTTTAGCTGAACAGGGAAGCTCCTTCAAAAGGCCTATAACCAAGAGAAGAGTCACCTCCAAGATATAGCAAAGAATCATAAAGCAACGGAGGAAGCTCAGAAAGAGATAAAAGAGTTGAAGCTGAGAGCGGATGTCAAGAGGACCGAGAATAATTCCCTCACAAGCCAGGAAAGTGAAAAGGTGTTCTTACAGAAAATTGAGGAATTTCATGCCTCATTTGACCTTAGGGATATCCTGATTCAAAAGCTCATACAGGAACCTTCGCATCCAGATATAGCTCAGCTGCTGCAAGGTGTCAAGCGTCTTAGTTGGAGATTACAGGATGTAGATCTTCCTAGGATTTAGTCTTGTATTAATGTGATTTGGATTACTCACAGGCTTGTTGTGGGAATCCCCTCTCTTGATATACCTTTTCTCTATGATATATGAACTTGTACCCCATGAGGGCTTTGCTATTACAGTTTTCTTTCGATTCACTTGAAGTCTCTGGTTGATTATCTGTTGCACAGACACAAGATATTGAATACTGCCACTTCACGTCTGAATATCATACAAAGTCTTCTTTTCTCAACACCAGAATGGGAAAGTAAATAAAACCTTGAGGATAAAAGGAACACATTGTGTTGCATACATATCATTTGCATTTTTCTTTGTTTTTGCAGGTTTCTCCAGGTTACTTAACTTATCTGCATTTCAGGCAAAGATTGCGCGAGCTGCCAAGACCCAGCACTTCAGACAAAATATTCATCATTGTTACGCAACACGCAACAACCAGAGGACCATCATGGATGCTATGCAAACTGAGCTCAATGAACTCCACACTAGGATGGGGGAATTCATGGTCATGATGCAAGGGATGGCCCATGGACAACAAGATTTGAGGACTACAATCCAGGGAATCAACCCTCCTCAAACTGACCATCATGTAGTCATGCCAGAAGTTCGGGTAAATCATCCCAACACCAACAATGGAATAGGTGGACCTCCAGTTGCAGAACCTGGCACAACCTTCATCCCTGTGCAAGACAGACAAGAGGATCAATTTCCTTCCTTTAATAATGACATGGGATTTGGTGCGGAAGGAAATTTCCAAGACTTTTTGCTCCTAGTCGAGAAGGTCAAGGCCCTGGAGTGTAAAGACACTCTTGGGATAGACGTATCTGACATGGGCCTAGTCCCTAGGGTGGTCATTCCTCACAAGTCCAGGCCACCTACTTTTGACAAATACAACGGTAACTCCTGCCCCAAATCTCATTTGCAGGCTTTCTACCGAAAGATTTCTTCCCATACCAGGGACGAGAAACACTAGATGTACTATTTCTAGGATAGTCTCCCCGGAGGATCCTTGGAATGGTATATGAAGTTAGAGAGAAGCTATGTAAGAAGCTGGAAAGAGTTGGGAGAAGCTTTTCTTAAACAATATCAGTATAACATCGATATGGCGCCTAGTCGCACTCATCTCCAAAGTCTGACACAAAAGAATTTTGAGAGCTTCAAGGATTACGCACAAAGATGGCGTGAAGTGGCCGCCAGGGTGCAACCACCCTTGCTAGAAAGAGAAATAGTGGACCTTTTCATGGACACCATTCCTGGGAATTTCATGGAAAGGTTGGATGGTTGTTCTTCAAGTGGTTTTTCAGATATTATCTTGAGCGGCGAGAGGATAGAGAGCTGGATCAAACAGGGAAAGATCCAAAATGGTGGCACTTCAACTTCTGGGGTCAAGAAACCCTTCTTAAAGAGGAGAGAAGGAGAGACTGGGGCAGTGTATGCACAGAGAGGCGGAGGTAATAGAGGTGTTTATCAGCAAGTGGCTCCCGTTACTATCTCAGCTCAGCCTGTTCAACAGCAAGTCCAACAACCGCAATAGCAACGCTAACAGGGGTATCAACAAAGAGCTCCTCGTCCATATTATTCCCCGAAGACCAGAGAGAGGCATTTTGAACTCCACCTATGTCTTATTCACAGCTCTTGAAGAATCTTCTCCAACTCCAGATGGTTCAACTCAGAACTTTGCAACCTCTGAAGCCGGGGCAACTCCCTGAAGGTTATGATATAAATGCCCGATGCAAATTCCATTATGGAGCCCCCGGACATACCACAGAAAACTACAAAGCCTTGAAGTATGTAGTCCAAGACCTGGTATATTCTAAAGCGATTAACTTCGCTCCCACTCTGAATGTGATACAAAACCCCATGCCTCCTCATGGAGGTACAGTTGGAGCAATTGATGATGGAGAGAATCTAAATTTGGTGTGTGATGTCAATGACCTGCAAACTCCTTTGAGTGCTGTCAAAGCTTGCTTGGCCCAGAGGGGTGTTTTTCCAGGTTGTGAAAATGATTGTCTAGAGTGTGTTGAAGCTCCTGATAGTTGTGAACAGTTGAAAAAGGGGATACAAAGCATGATTGATGAAGGGGTCTTGCAGTTTGACAAAATTGTAAAGGAAAAAGAAGTTTCTACAGTAACTATTTTCTATGATCCATCTAGAGTTCCTCCACAGGCCAGAGTAGCACCAATAACTATCACTACTGCAGGGCCAGTGATTGTAAACACCCCAAATTTTCCCTCACCCATTCACACCATGGCTTTTGATCTTTTCATGCATAAATTCAATCATAGCATCTCATATCACATTTTTGATTCACTGCATTGGTTCAAAGTCATTTGCATCTAGGGTTTGTGATCTAAGCCATCCCAAAGCCATTTGAGCCACTCCAAAGGTCTTCAATCACTTAAAAGGGGTCCTTGTATGTTCAAGCATCATATTGTATCCCCACAAAGTCAAGAAAATCAAAGAATCACAAGAACTGAGAATGGCATGGAAGCAGAGCCAGGTTTAACTGCACAGATGACCTAGAATTTGGGTTTTGGTTTCAAAGGCCATAACTCCAAATTTTTTGGTGATTCTTGTTTCTATTGGTCTCTATATGGTATAGGGATCATGCATATCAATTTTCATGAAGGAATTCCACAGGGAAGTCATCTGATCAATAGTTGAGTTCTTGAGCAAGTCAGTGTAAAATCAGGGCATCTGAGGCCCCCAATGACCCAACCAAGGGGTGTTCTTCATCATTTTGATTGTGTATGATCTTTATTTGATCATAGAAGATGTTAGAAGTTCACAAGATTGAAGAATTTCAAGCCATTTGCAAAGTTGCCTTTTTGGGAAAATGACTTGTAATGGAAACTTGCCATTTTGGGAAACTTTTTCAACCCTTGCTTTTTGATTCAAAAATGCTTCAAATGAGAAAACTTTGGTCATGAAAGTTGTAGAATGGATCATTCCCTTTTCAAAAAGTACAAGAACTCATTCTAATTCATTTTGGATCAAAAGTTATGGCTTGTCAAAGTTGGGAAAAATCACATAATTTCAAGTTGTGTACCAAAGAGGCAAAGTTGCAAAAACACTTGCCAAGACAAATTGTGCTTTCAAATGAACTTCTAATATTTGTACAAACATAAACCAAAGCTTAAAATTCAGAATGCACTAAAGGTTTTCCCATTTTCATGACTTATGGATCAAGAAACTTCAAAAGGGCCAAAGTTGGACAAAGTTGCAAAACCCATGATAAACCCTAGTCCACTTGCTGCATTGCCTCTAATCCTTTTCCATGGCTCTCCCTGATTCAAGCTGCAGCCAAGCCATGCTTTGTACCCTCACTGCCATAGCCCATACCTCTCTTACACAAAACTTGACTTTTTGCAAAAACCCCATACCAATCAGCCTGTGCCACACCAACCCCTCTGACCTCTCTAGTTGTGATAAGTGGACCAAATGCAACATAACACACCACACACACAAGCCTGAAACTCTCCCCAAGCCATAGCACCAAGCTTTTCCCTCTTATGCATTTCCATTTGAAACACATCACACAAGCATCAAACATAAAAACAAACTCCATAGAACATCTCAGCATGTCTCACTGATAATCCCTGACCCTTCACCTTGCCCTGAAACTCCCTGAAATCAAAATACGATTTCTCTCCCTCACTGAACAGAACCTCATCAAACTCACAAACCAACCATTTTAAACTTCAATCAAGCCTCAAAGCTTCATCAGGAGGATCATTGAAGCCATTTTGAAGCAGAGAAGCAGGCAGAAAGCTCCTGGATTGAAAGCTCCATTTCAGGTTAGCTCAAGAACTTTTTTTCCAGAAACGCATTTTTAAGTTCTTAATTGAATCTATGTGATGTGCTGATCATGCTGATATGTTTAGTTTTGCAAATGATTAAGTATTGAGTGTGTATGAAGCTTCTGAAAGTTTTTGACCTAAAAAACCTTTTGATTCGATTCAGCTTTGATACAAAAAATAAATGCGTTTTGTTTGTTGATTCTTGTTATATGATGTGTGGGGATGGATTCTGGGCAGAGAAATTAAGTTTTAGTGACCTAGGGAGTGAGTTAACAATTTTCAGGGAAGGAGGTGGCCGGAGAAGATGACCGGAGGTCATTTCCGGCCACCTGAAAGTCATTAGGGCTTTAAATGCGTTTAGGGCAATGTTTGAATGTGGACCCTTGATTTGGAGGACTTTTGTTGACTCCCGCGTGAACGTGTGGCCTGGATTCGTCATTAAAACCCTAACCCTTGATTAATTAATTAAAATCCTGTTTAATTAATTCATAAAAAAAATTAGCCAGATTTGAATCTGGGCCCTTGGATCTGGCGCACAGTCAACCAGTCCAAGCCCAGAACAAATCCTGGCCCTCCCCCTTGCATACTTTCATTTTCTTTTATTTTTATTTGTATTTAAATTGTTTTATCTTTCATATTTTATTTAAAATAACAAAATACCTTTAAAAATTATGAAATTTTTTGTCAAGAGTTTCATTAATTTTTAAAACCCAAAAATATTTTTATTTTTATTTTTTGCACTGAAAATTATTTTTAAATTATTTAAATGTTTAATTTTAATTAATTAATGGAAATTAATTAATTAAAAATGCATTTAGGTATTTAAAAATCACAAAAAAATTCACATTGCATTTAGAAACATTTAGAAACATTGTCCAACTCTCAAACCAAATATCTTTTTTGTTCTTGATGCCTTTTGATCATTTTCATTGGATTTAATTTCATTTCCAGGCAATATTTTGTTTCAATCTTCAAAAATTCCTTTCTTCCTAACCATTGAGAATTGGATGATGATTATTTTTGCATTGCATCTTGCATAACATGTAGTTTATAGGGTAAAATGGATTTGAATTGATCTTGCATTTTCAATTTGTTTAGCATTTTTCTTGGTGAAGTACCTTAAAACCCTAGCAATCTTAGGAAATTCATAACTTCCACTAGGTTAAGAGTTGGATCCTCTTCTTTGGGCAGTGAGTTTGTATAGGTTTAGGGTGTCTTTGATTGCATTTTCAAATTTTTATCATGTCATTTGCTTCTGGTTTTGGATTTTTGCTTTGCATGATGCATGTAACCCTAATTTGCGCCTTCCTTTGCATCCATCTTCCATTTGCTTGCATCCATTGACTTTCCATGAAATTTTGTGCATTCACTTGATTCATAATACATCTTAGGACATATTAGAATCATGTTTGATCATTGCATCTTGCATTTGCCATTGTTGCATGTCATTTGCATTTCATAACTTTTCATGAACCTCCATGGTTCAAAGCATGTTTCCTTTGCACCCATATGCTTGTTTGATCATTCTCATGCCTTGCCTCATGATTGTATCATCTCTTAGCATCATTAACATCATACTTATGCTTCTGGTTTTGCTTTGCATCATGACATTGCATCCCATTTGCATTGCATTTCATTTCTTTTTGCTAACCTTTCAGGTGGTATGTTGTTTGAGAAGTGAATTTGCCTTCACTTCTCACAATCTCTTTTCATCAATTTCATACTTTATTTGCTGAATTTTGTATGTGTTTTAGAGTGAGCTTGCTCATTCATGTTCATCTTACTTTATTCCTTCAAGCAACTTGTCTTCTTAAGTGAAGCAAGTTGTTTTTCTTTTCTTTGTTTCTTCCTCCTTTCATCTGCTTCCTTCCTGGTGGTTTCTCTGAAGATTCTTCTTGTAAACCTCATTAACCCTAGGAATGACCAAGCATGATCATACTTAGGATTTTATTAGCCCCCCATTTGGTTTTGCCTTTGTGTCATCTTTGAGTCTTCGCTTCTCATATTATAATCAAGGACTAAACCCTAAAGGTTTTAAGGCTTTGTGATTAAGCTTATGCCTGCATCCTTCTATTAGGATGGAGTGTATAACTTTAATCCTAAGTGTTAAACCCTTAATGTGTTTAACTCCTTTAATCAATCCACTTAATAATCACTAAGACATCAAGCTTGTAACTTGGGCCTTGCATTAGGGTTCTAATTCTTCCTTAATTGGTTAAGAAGGACTAACCCTAGTGTTAATGGACAAGTCCTCCTCAAGTTGTCTTACAAATCATAAAATCCACTTCTTAATCTTACCATCAACTAAAATCCATTTAATAAAGGATTTGTTTTGTCATGAGGTTAATCCCTAATCATGGATTAAGTTGAGGAGTCTTTCTCAGCTTAAATGTTCTCATCTATTATCCTTCTATTAGGATGGTGTAATGGGTCCATTAAATCCTTGATTATGGCTTAATCTCATTACTTAACACTAAACAAAAACAACAAAAATATCTAAATAATCACAAGTAGGTTAATGATCTTAATCCTACATCATGGTAATTAAGTGTGAGATGCTGACTTCACACTTAAGGTATTCTCATTACCCCTAATCAGAGGGAGGATGTGATGAGTTTACTAAATCCATTGGTTTAGGCTTAATCTCATTTTCTTATGACAAATTTCCAAAAGCAATAAAAGATTGAAAACACAAAAACAAACCATAATCGTCTCCTCCGGGATTCTTTTCTCATCTCATTCACTCATAAACGAGAACTCGCTTCTTCCGTCTAATGCAAGACAGTTTGCACCTGAGCCAGACAGGTCATACACTTGAGCATAGACAAGCAAGCAGTTCATAAGTCAATTTATCTTTCAGTCTCTTTGAGTCGAACTATGGTGTTCTGACTTCCTCATTGCACGAGAGGATACGTAGGCATAACTTAACAATTATCGAACAAAAGTCTCTGTATATTCCCCCTCCTTCCAGCATCATTCTTTAAGCCTCATGATCTTGAGCATTTCATTCTTGTTCTTACACTGACACTTCTTTTATACACCTCACACTTCTTTTACACTGACACTTGCATTCCTTCCAGCTTTGATACACAAATTACACAGACACTACCCCTTTAAAACACAAATCTTTTAAGCGTGGATCTCGTCGAGTACGACGGACAATCTGGGTGCTAATACCTTCCCAGGTTGTAACCAACCCCCTTTCTCAGTCTCTCTGGTTCGCAACCGTTTTATCCATATCTTTTCTCAGGTTTATGCAGCATTACCTTTCCTTCGGGATAAAAATGCCTAGCCGGCGACTCTTTTCTTCTGAGTTCACCCCTGTGTGTTCTCTCTCCTTTCGCCGACCATTCGCGTCTGTACCCCTCTTGGCCCTATGTCATCAGGTGGGAGCGACAGCTTGGCGACTCTGCTGGGGAACCTTATACTGTAACCAGGGCTTCTGGTTCTTTTTGTGGGTTCCTCCTAGCGCTTGTTTGATTTGTGTTTACTGGGGTGTTATGTGCTAATTGTGTTCATTTATTTTCTTTATTTACTGCTTTATGTACAGCTTTATTTATTGCTTTCCTTTACAGTCTTTCATATTTCATACTGTCATGCTATCATTGCTGGATCTGCTCTTCTGTCTTGGTGGGTGGGGTTTCATTGAGAGTTTAACGTCCTATACCTGGGACCTGAGTGACACCTAGGCTAGAGTGGTTCATGTTCTTTCCCATTCCATTTCGGTCTGGTGCGGGAATATGAAACACAGTTTAGATGTAGGTTTCTTCTTGAGAACTCTGTGCTACAGATTTCCTGTAGTGCTAGGGCTATCTGGGAAGCTTGCTAAGTCTGGATGACCTTTACTATGACCTTCAGAAACTGAGGTGAATTAGAGGAGGATCTTTTATGGTTATTGTAAACATTGTACCTCCGGGTTAGAAGTGTTTACACTTCTCATAACTAATCCAAGTCTGAGGATCCTTGTTTTAGAACACCACATGTGAGGGGGTTGGGCTGTTTATAGGTTTGCAGGTACCTTTGGCCACATCATACCTTGATACTTGTTTTGTTTAAGAATGCTTCACTTTGGACAGTTCTTGTGATCTAACCCTGGACATGTGACTCTTTATTTGAGTCCCCCACCTTGGTTACTGGATTTCTGAACCTCCATATGGGCTTCTTGAATATACATGGGCCTTTTATACCAGGGCAGATAATCAGATCCAGCTTGATCACAAACCCTTGCATATCATTTGAATACTCATCATTGCATCATTTTAACATTTGTTTATTTGTTTTTCAGGGTATCCACATTATATTTGGCCTTGTTTTGACCCCTTCATCTGCATAGGCCTCTGCTTCATCAGTTGCCTGCTTCAGCTACTTTTTATCACCAGCCTCAGCCTATCAGTGGCTCATCTCCAGTATCAGTCTTCATCATCAGCACTTGTCTTCAGCGCTTCATCAGCAGTCATGGCACCCAAGAAGAGCAACATTTCATACCATTTCTTTGAGCCTGTGTTGACTGGCATCAGACAGGTCCAGGCACTTATCACTCCAGACCACATCCCATTATTCAGAGAGCATTATGGAGGCATCCTTGATATGGTTATGGACCTAGACCCTTCTCAGAGGAGCTTGATCCACACCTGCCTACAGTTCTATGACCCTCCTTTGAGATGCTTCACTTTCCAGAACTTTCAGTTGGGACCTCTGTTGGAGGAGTTTTCATCATTGATTGGAGTACCTGTCAGGGGTGGTATCCCCTTCAACCCAGAGATGGCTTCTCCCAGCAATGAAGAAGTGGCAAAAGCACTGTACCTGGAGCCTATTTTGATTGAGCAGAGCATGACAACAAAGGCTGGGATCCCTGGTTTGCACCTAGACTTTCTGACTTCTCAGGCCATCCTGAAGGCCTCTTTGGGAGAATGGAGGGCAGTTTGTGCATTGTTGGCCCTCAGTATATATGGGGTGATACTATTTGCAGATGAGCCCAAGTTTATCAGCAAGAATGCCATTCATCTTTTCCTTCTGAGGAACCCAGTACCCACCTTGCTGGGAGATTTCTATTATTCTGTTCACCAAAGAAATGAGAAGCAAAGAGGAAAATTGGTGAGATGCTGTGCTCCCCTATTTCATACCTGGCTGCTCAAACACTTACCTAGGACTGATGCCTTCCTGAATCCTCACCAACAGAAGAATTGGGCTAAGAGACTTATTGCTATGACTTCAGATGACATCAGATGGTGCACCCAGAGCACCAAGGGCAGAGACATAATCACTAGCTGTGGGAAGTACCCCAATGTACCTCTGGTAGGAGTGAAGGGTTGCATCAACTACAATCCTTTGCTGTTTAAGAGACAATTGGGCTATGCTTTGGTCCACCCTCCAAGAGTGCAAGACTTGGCTGAAACCCTGTATTGTGAGATAAAACCTAATCTAGCTGTTGTCAGACAAGCATCCTGGGCTTGGGACAACATCCAGACCAAAGGGATGGCCATTATGGGGAGATGCAATAATGTGGCTTCAGCTCAGTATTATGAATGGTCTCATGCTAGGGCTCAAATTTCTGGGATGCCCTTCACTATTGAGGATGCACCTGGACCATCCACAGTACCACCTCCAGCCACTGTCAGCCTAGAAGAATTTGAGAAGCTGAAGGAAAGGAAAGAGAATTTGTCTCAAGCTCTGAAGAAGACCCTCTGGGAGAGGAGTGATGGTCGTCTAGACATTGAAAGGTTGGAAAAGCTTAAGGTGGAACATCTGGCCAAGATTGAGAAGGCAGAGGACTACATCAAGAAATCAAGAGCTGGAGAGCAAATATTGAAGAATGCCTGTAAAGAGGCCCAGTTTCAGAAGGCTAGGACTGATCTATATCTAGAGGAAAGTCAGGCTAGGTGGGTCAGGATCACTGAAGCTCGCACTCAAGAAGATAAGAGAACTCAAGCCAGGATTGAGCAGTTGGAGGCCAATGAAAGGAAGCAACAGGAAGCTTTGCTGGCAGCCCAGAAGGAGATTTAAGAATTAAAGATTAGGGCTGGTGTGAAGAGGTCAAAGGATCAAGACAGGCACAAGAAGCTGACCACTGCTATCGCCACCAGAAACCTTCTTATCAGAAACATTACAGAGCATCCGGCTGGTCCTGTAACTGAAGCACTTTTGAAGGAGGTTAAGGAGGATGAGTTTAGATTAGATGTTTGACTTCTTTGCTTGTTGTTATTTCCATTTCATGTACTTTTCTTTTTATGTTGTATTTTGACCCCTCAGGGGCATGTGTTGTAAAAACAAACTATGTATGATCCACCATTTGTAATAAGTTTGTTTCATTGAGTTTTCTTTTCTCAAGCAACATCAAAGCATCTTCCTCAGGGTCTGGAAAGGTCAAAACCAAGAACCAAGCCGAATACCTTGGAAAATAAATAAGCATATTGCATTGCATGCTAACCTTTGTTTTGTTTTGTAGGTTTTTGTTTTGATTGTTACTAACTCTGTTGTGACTCAGGAATTATTGCTCGCCGCCGGGTGTTCCCTCTCAACCGTCCGCACCGGTATCCTACTCGCAACAATCTTCCTGGTATCCAAATGGACCAAGTACAGCAAGATCTGACAGAGGTCAGGACTCAGATGGCTAATGAAAGGCTGGAGATGAGAAACCAGATGACCCAATTCATGGAAGTAATGAATGGCTTGGCCCAAATTCAAGAAAGGTTGGGGGCATTGGTAGAAAGACAAACCCCGGAAGAACCCCATCTGGGAACTGGAGCAACAAGTAACAATGAAAGGGGTCAGCCTCATGTTAATCAACCAGTATATGGGCCTCACCTACATCCAGAAGTCAACATCCCGGGTAATGTGCAAGGAAATACTACTGCAGGCATGATCTTACAAGAAGACCCCCAAGAGGAGGAGTTTACTGTAATGGGAGCTGGGGATGAAGTATATGATAGGAGGTTTGATGAAATTGCTGAGAAGTTGAGATCTATGGAGTCTCAAAATTCCCTAGGTTTTGATGTCATGGATATGGGGTTAGTGGATGGGGTAAGGATTCCCCACAAGTTTAAACCCCCGTGCTTCGAGAAGTACAATGGAACTTCCTGTCCACGAACTCACTTGCAGTCTTTTCTGGGGAGACTCAAGGCATACACCATGGATGAAAAGCTGTGGATGTTCTATTTTGAAGACAGTTTGACTGGGGCTTCAAGGGAGTGGTACTCTCACTTGACCAAAGCTACTATCAGATGCTGGAAGGACCTAGCTGAAGCCTTCATCAGACAGTACCAATACAATCTGGACATGGCTCCTAACAGGACCCTTTTGATGGGAATGTCTCAATCCTCCAGAGAAAGCTTCAGGGAATATGCCCAGAGGTGGAGACAGCTGGCTGCTGCTGTCCAACCACCCATTTCGGAAAGAGAAATGGCCGACATGTTTATGAACACTCTGCAAGGAACATATATTGATAGGCTAGCTGCCTTTTCTTCCACCAATTTCGCTGATGTAGTCATAGCTGGAGAAAGAATTGAGAGCCTTCTGAAGATGGGTAAGATTTCTGATAATGGTGCAAGTTTGTCTAGTAATCCCAGGAAGCCTTTTGTGGGACCTAGAAGAACCGGTGAGACAAATGCCATTCATGCCAGCAGGGGCAGACCTCAGTATGTCCACAGATCAGTAGCAGCTGTCACCATTCCAGCTCCGATCCCTCAACAACCCGCATATCAACCACATTGTAAACACCCCAAATTTTCCCTCACCCATTCACACCATGGCTTGTGATCATATCATATGCATAAACACAATCATATCATCTCATATCTCATTTTTGATTCACTGCATAGATTCAAAGTCATCTGCATCTAGGGTTTGTGATCTGAACAATCCAAGAGCTTCTTGAGCCACTCCAAAGGCCATAAATAACTCCAAAGGGATCCATGAGTGTTCTTGTATCATATCACATCCTCTCAAAGTCAAAAATGCCAAAGAATCACAAGAACTGGGATTGGTATGGAAGCAGAGCCAAGTTTGACTGCACAGTTGACCTAAAATTAGGGTTTTGGTTTCAGAGGCCATAACTCCAAATTTTTTTGGTCATTCTTGTTTCCATTGGTCTCTATATGGTATAGGGAGTATGCATATCAATTTTCATGAAGAAATTCCATGGGGAAGTCATCTGATCAAGGGTTGACTTTTCAGACAAGTCAGTGCAAAATCAGGCAATCTGAGGCCCCCAATGACCCAACCAAGGGGTGATCTTCATCATTTTGAGTGTATATGATCTTTATTTGATCATGGAAGAAGGTTGAAGTTCACAAAATTCAAGAATTTGAAGTTTTTGCAAAGTTGACTTTTTAGGGCATAGTTGACTTTTAAGGAATTTGTCAATTTAGGTCACTTTTCAAACCTTACTTTTTGATCCAAAAATGCTTCAAATGGAAAAACTTTGGTCATGAAAGTTGTAGATTAGATCTTTACCTTTTCAAAAAGTACAAGAACATGACCTAATTCATTTTGGATCAAAAGTTATGGTGTGTCAAAGTTGGCAAAAATCACTAATTTTCAAGATATGCACCAATTGGAAAATTTGCAAAATCATGAACCAAGGCAAATTGTAACTTCTAGTTCATATCAAACCAAGGCACAAACATCACATGTGACCTAAAAATCAGATTTGGACCAAGATTTCTCATGTTCATGGTTGGCAAGGCAAGGGATTTTCATGAAGTTTCAAAAGTAAGCAAGTTGCAAAACTCATGATCACACTTCACCCACTTGCTGCATTGGCTATTGAACCTTTCTAGCTTCACTCACACACCATGCTGCGCCAGCCTCCATGCTTGTACTAGCCTAGAACCAAGCCCATGTCTCTCTTACAACAAAGTGGACTTTTTGCAAAAGTGGACATCCCAATCACAACAGGCCAGGTCACATCATCTGACCAATTGGAATTGTTTATACTATCCAAATTCTAGCCATTTCATACATCAAGCCAGCCTGAAACACACAATATAGCATCACTTCTCCATTTTCACTCCATAGAGCAAAAGCCTTCGAATCTGTTTCCACAAGCCATAAACACTCAAACAAATTCCACATATATACTCACCTTGCTTCATGGACCAGAAACCAACCCTTGTTTTGGCCTGAGACCCTCCATATCACAAACACGATTTTCACACTCCCTTGGTCAGAGCTTCTGCAAACTCACTCAAGGGGCTGTTTAGACTCCAACCAAGTATCCAAAGCTTCAAAGAGGGATCATTGGGGCCTGTTTGAGCCAAAGGACTAGCCAGAAAGTGCCAGAGATCAAAGCTCCAGTTCAGGTGAGCTTCATGAACTTTTTTTCCAGAAGCTTATTTTTAAGTTCTTAAATGGTTCTCTATGTTCCACTGATCATGATGATATGTTTGGTTTAGAAAACCATTGAGTTTTGAGCATGTATGGTGTTCCTGAAAAATTTTGACCTAAACCCCTTTTGCTTCGATTCAGCCTTATTATGTAAAATAAATGTGTTTTGGCTGTTGATTCTTACTCTATGATGTTTGGGGATGGTTTCTGGGCAGAGAAATTAGGTTTTAGTGAGCTAGGGTGAAAGTTAGCATTTTTCAGGGAGGGTGCTGGCCGGAGAAGACGACCGGAAGTCTTCTCCGGCAGCCTGAAAGTCATTAATATGTAATTAGGGTTAGGGCTTCCAGTTTGAATTTCAGGCGTTGGATGAGTTGACTGAGTCTTTTCCCGCGCGCATCCAATGGCTCAGATCATGTCATTAGTTTAATTAGGTTTAATTTAATTAATTAATTAAGTTTAGCCCAGTTTGAATGTGGGCCACAAGATCTGGCGCGCAGTCAATGCTTCCAAGCCCAGAATGAATCCTGGCCTTCCATCCTGCATACTTCAGTTTATTTTATTTTTTATTTCATTTTCTTTCATTTAATTTCCACAATTTATTAAAAATAGTAAAATTGTTTTAAAAATTATGAAACTTTTTGTCAAGAGTTTCACTAATTTTTAAGACACAAAAATATTTTCATTTTTATTTTTAGCATTTAAAATGTATTTTTAAATATTTAAAAGTTTATTTTTAATTGATTAATGGAAATTAATTTATTAAAAATACTTTTATGTATTTAAAAATCACAAAAAAATTCATGAAATGTTCTAAGACATTTAGAAACATTGTCCAACCTTCAAACCAAATTTATTTTTTGATCTTGATGCATTTTGAGAATTTTTCATTGAATAAAAATCATTTTTATGTATTAATTTGATCCAAAGTTCCAAAAATCATTTCTGTCTATCCATGAAGAGTTGGACATTGATTCTTCTTGCATTGCATTGTGTTTAGCATGTAGTTTATGAGATTAAATGGCCATGATTTGATCTTTCATTTTCTTTTTGTTTGACAATTTTCTTGTTTGGGGACCCTAAAAACCATAGAATCTTGTAAAAATCATAACTTGAGCTTGGTTAGGAGTTGAAGCTTCTCCTTTGGGCATTGGTTTAGTATAGGATTAGGGGTCCTTTGAGTGGCATTTTCAATTTTTTATCTTATGTTTTGCTTCTGATTTTGATTTTTGTTTGATGTATGGTTCATAAACCCTAATTTGGGCTTCCATATGCACCCATCTTGCATTCTCTTGCATAACATGACTTGCCATGACATTTCAAGCATCCATTTGATTCATTTGACATCATAAGACATATTGAAAGCATGTTTGATCATTGCATCATGTATTTGCCATGTTGTATGCCATGTGCACTTCATAACTTTTCATGTATGTTCATGTTTCCTAACTTGCTTCATTTGCATTCATGAACTTGTATGATCATTTCCATGTGTTGCCTCATGTTTGTAGCATCTCATAGCATCATTAGCATCATGTAAATGTTCCTGGTTTTGTTCCTCATCATGTCATCTCATCCCATTTTGCATTGCATTGCATTTCTTTTCTAACCTTTCAGGTGGTAAGTGACTTTGAGAAGTGGATTTGCCTTCACTTCTCATACTTTCTACTCATCTCTCTCTTGCATCCATGCTGCATTCTTATATGTGTTTGAGTTTGAGCTTGCTCATTCTTCCTCTTCCCACTTTCTTTCTCCAAGTGACTTGACTTCTTGAATGAAGCAAGTTGCTTTGCTTCTCCTGATCCTTTCATCTGCTTCCTGGTGGTTCCATTGAAGACTTCTCTTGAAAACCTCACAAACCTTAGGAACAACCAAGCATGACAATGATTAGGGTTTTGATTAGTCTCCCCTCATAGTTTTACCTTTGTGTCTCTTTTGAGTCTTCTCTTCTCATCTCATAATCAGGGACTAAACCCTAAAGGCTTTAAGGTTTTATGATTAAGCTTATGCCTGCATCCTTCTCTTAGGATGGAGTGTATAACTTTAATCCTAAGTGTTAAACCCTTAATGTGTTTAAATCTCTTAATCAATTCACTTAATAAGTACCAAGACATCATACTTGTAACTTGGGCCTTGCATTAGGATTCTAATTCTTCCTTAAATGGTTAAGAAGGACTAACCCTAGTGTTAATGGACAAGTCCCCCTCAAGTTGTCTTACAAATCATAAAATCCACTTCATCATCCTACCATTAACTAAAATCCACTTAATCCAAGGCTTGTTTTGTCATTAGCTTAATCCCTAATCATGGATTAAGTTGAGGAGCTTTCCTCAGCTTAAACATTCTCATCTATTATCCTTCTATTAGGATGGTGTAATGAGTCTGTTTAATCCCTGATTATGGCTTAACCTCATTACTCAACACTAAACAAAAACACCAAAAACACCTAAATAATCACAAATAGGTCAATGATCTTAATCCTATACCAAAGGTGATTAAGTGTGAGAATCTGACTTTACACTTAAGGTATTCTCATTACCCCTAATCAGAGGGAAGATGTGATGAGTTTACTAACCCATTGGTTTAGGCATAAGCTCATTAACTTATGACAAACTTTCAAAAGCTATAAAAGACTGAAAACACAAAAACAAACAATAATCGTCTCCTTCGGGATTCTTTTCTCATCACCTTCACTCATAAACGAGAACTTGCTTCTTCCGTCTAATGCAAGACAGTTTGCATCTGTGCCCGACAGATCATACACTTGAGCATAGACAAGCAAGCAGTTCACAAGTCAATTCATCTTTCAGTCTCTTTGGGTCGAACTACGGTGTTCTGACTTCCTCATTGCACGAGAGGATACGTAGGCATAACTTAACAGTTATCGAACAAAAGTCTCTGTATATTCCCCCTTTTTCCAGCTTCATTCTTTAGCCTCATGATCTTGAGCATCTTACTCCTGTCCTTACACTGACACTATATATTTATACACTTCACACTTCACTTACACTGACACCTGTACATCCTTTTCCAGCCTTTTTATACACAGACTGCACTGACACCACCCCTTTAAAACACAAATCATTTAAGCGTGGATCCCGTCGAGTACGACGGACAATCTGGGTGCTAATACCTTCCCAGGTTGTAACCAACCCCCTTTCTCAGTCTCTCTGGTTCGCAACCGTCTTATCCATGTCTTTCTAGGTCTATGCAGCATTGCCTTTCCTCCGGGATAAAAATGCCTAGCTGGCGACTCTATTCATCTCCAGTGAGTTCACGGCTGTGTGTTCTCATTGTCCCTTTCGCCGACCGTTCGCGTCTCTACCTTTATTTGGGCCTGGTCCCATCTATCTGGAGCGACAGCTTGGCGACTCTGCTGGGGACCCTTATACTGCAACCAGGGCTTCTGGTTCTTTTTGTGGGTTCCTCCTAGCGCTTGATTGATATATGTTTATTGGGGTGTTATGTGTTTATTTGTGTTTGTATATGTTTTATTTTTGCTTTATGTACAGTTTGTTTTATTACTTTCTTTACTGCTTTACATATATCATACTGTCATGTTGTCTGGCTGGATCTGGTTTTGCTTTGGTGGGTGGGTGTTCCATTGAGAGTTAAGGTCCTATACCTGGGACCTGAGTGACACCTAGGCTAGAGTGGTTCATATTCTTTCCCATTCCATCTCGGTCTGGTGCGGGAATATGAAACACGGTTCAGATATGGGTTTCTTCTTGAGAACTCTGTGTTGCAGATTTCCTGCAATGCTAGGGCTATCTGGGAAGCCTGCTAAGTCTGGATGACCTTTTAGTATTGACCTTCAGAAACTGAGGTGAATTAGAGGAGGAACTTTTATGGTTATTGCAAACATTGTACCTCCGGGTTAGAAGTGTTTACACTTCTCATAACTGATCCAAGTCTGAGGATCCTTGTTTTAGAACACCACCTGTGAGGGGGTTGGGCTGTTTACAGGTTTGCAGGTACCTTGACCTCAGAATACCCTGTTACTTTGTTTGTTTAAGAGTACTTCATTTTGGGACAGTTCTTGTGATTCTTAAACCCTGGACATGTGGCTCTTTATTTGAGTCCCCCACCTTGGTTACTGGATTTATAGACCTCCATCTGGAATTCTTGAACATACTTGGACCTATGTCAGAGCCTTTGATCAGATCCAGCTCAGTCACAAACCCTTGCATATCATTTGCATACATAATCATTGCATCATATTGACATTGGCTTATTTGTGTTTCAGGGTATCCACTTTCATCTTTGGTTTTGGTTTTGACCCCGTCTTCAGCATTGACCCATCTTCATCAGCATCTGCTTCAGTTATCAGCTATCTACTCCAGTCACCTGCACCAGCCAATCAGTGGCCCATTCTTCAGTATTATCATCAGCACCTGTCTCTACTCATCTTCAGCATCATGGATCCTAAAAAGAGCAACATCACCTACCACTTCTTCCAGCCAGAGCTATCTGACATCAGGAGGATTCAGACCCTGATCACTCCATATCACATACCATTGTTCAGGGAACATTACGGAGATATACTTGATATGGTTATGGATCTGGACCCTTCACAGAGAAGCCTGATCCACACTTGCATTTAGTTCTATGATCCCCCACTGAGATGTTTCACTTTTCAGGACTTTCAGCTGGGCCCTCTATTAGAAGAATACTCATCATTGGTTGGTATGCCTATCAGGGGTGGAATCCCTTTCAACCCTGGGATGGTCTTTCCTGGTAATGGAGAAGTAGCAAAGGCTTTGCATCTGGAACCCGTTCTGATTGAGCAGCATATGACTTCTAAAGCTGGAATCCCTGGCTTCCATCTGGATTTCTTGATCTCTCAAGCTACCCTGAAAGCTTCTTTAGGAGAGTGGAAAGCTGTCTGTGCTTTATTGGCCCTGAGCATATATGGAACTGTATTGTTTGCAGATGAGCCTCGATTCATTAGCAAGAATGCAATCCATCTTTTCATCCTGAAGAACCCAGTGCCCACTTTATTGGGGGATCTCTATTACTCAGTGCATCAGAGGAATGAAAAGAAGAGGGGAAGATTAGTGAGGTGCTGTGCTCCATTGTTCCACACTTGGCTTCTCAGGCATCTACCCAGGACAGATGCATTTTCGAATCCTCATCAGCAGAGAAACTGGGCTAAGAGACTCACTGCTCTAACTTCAGCAGATATCAGATGGTGCACTCAAAGCACCAAAGGCAGGGATATCATCACCAGCTGTGGGCATTTTCCCAATGTGCCCCTAATAGGAGTTAAGGGTAGTATTAATTACAACCCTCTGCTGTTCAGAAGACAACTGGGCTATGCACTGGTCCACACTCCTAAGGCACAAGACTTGATTGAAACTCTTTATTGCGAGAACAAGCCTAATTTGGCTGTTGTTAGACAGGCTGCCTGGGCCTGGGATAATGTTCAAACCAAGGGAGTAACCATTCTGGGGAAGTGCAGCAATGTGGCATCAGCACAATATTATGAGTGGTCTCGTGCCAGGGCTCAATTCTCTGGAATGCCCTTTACCATAGAAGATATGCCCGAATCATCCTCAGCACCACCCCCTGCCACTGTCAGTTTGGAGGAGTTTGAGAGCTTGAAAGAAAGAAATGAGAAGTTAACTCAGGCTTTGTAGAAGACTCTCCGGGAGAGGAATGATGGCAGGATGGAGATTGAGAGGCTAGAGAAGTTGAGAGTGGAGCATCTGGTTAAGATTGAGAAGTCTGGGGATTATATCAAAAAGTCTAAAGCTGGAGAACAAATTCTAAAGAATGCTTGCAAGGAAGCCCAGTTCCAGAGAGCAAGGACAGACTTGTATCTGAAGGAGAGTCAGGCCCGGTGGGTCAGGATCACCGAGGCTCGTACTCTGGAGGACAAGAGAGTTCAAGACAAGATGGAGCAACTGGAAGCTAGTGCAAAAGTGCAGCAAGAAGCCCTGGCAGCATCCCAGAGGGAGATATCAGAGCTAAAGATCAAAGCTGGAGTGAAGAGGCCAAAGGACCAAAGTCAGCACAAGAAGCTAACTGCAGCTGTTACTACCCGGAACCTCCTCATCAGGAATCTCACGGAGCGTCCAGCTGATCCTGTGACCGAAGCACTTCTCAAAGAAGTTCGGGAGGATGAGTTTGGCCTTGGTGTTTGATCATTTGCTTGTTGTTGTTTTCATTCCATGTACTTTTCTTTTCTTGTAATGTATTTTGGCCCCTCAGAGGGTTTGTAAACAAACTATGTACCATTTGTCTTTTGTAATATATGTGTTAGTTTGTTCCACTTTGAAAGCAACATCAACAGCATCTTCAAGGGTCTGGAAAGGTCAAAACTGAATGCCAAGCCGGATACCTTGAAAGCAAATAAGCATACTGCATTGCATGCTAAGCCTTTGTTTGTTTTGTAGGTTTTTTGTTTTATTGTCGCTAACTCTGTTGTGATGTTCAGGAACTATTGCTCGACGCCGGGTATTTCCCCTCAATCGTCCGCACCGTTATCCAACCCGTAACAACCTCCCGGGCATACAGATGGATCGGATGCAGCAGGACCTTACTGAGGTCAGGAACCAAATGACCAACGAGAGGTTGGAAATGAGGAACCAGATGACTCAGTTTATGGAAGTGATGAACAACATGGCTCAGAGCCAGGAAAGATTGAGGGCCATGGTGGAAAGGCAGAATCAAGAAGATCCACATATAGGAACTGCTGGCACAAGCAATAACGAGAGGGTCCAACCTCATGTCAACCCCCCTGTATTTGGCCCCCATCTCCATCCAGAGGTCAATATTCCTGCAAATGTTCAAGGGACTGCCACTGCAGGCAGGGTACTGCAAGAAGACCCTCAAGAGGATCAGTTCACAGTAATGGGTGCTGGGGAGGAAGCTTATGATAGAAGGCTGGATGAGATAGCTGAGAAATTGAGGTCCTTAGAGTCTCAAAACTCTTTGGGTTTCGATGTCATGGACATGGGCTTGGTAGACGGGGTCAGGATTCCCCACAAGTTTAAGCCTCCTTGTTTTGAAAAATACAACGGGACTTCATGCCCCCGGACTCATTTACAATCATTTCTGGGAAGGCTAAAGGCCTATACTATGGATGAGAAGCTCTGGATGTTCTATTTCGAGGATAGCTTAACTGGAGCGTCAAGAGAATGGTACTCTCACCTGACAAGGGCAACCATCAGGTGTTGGAAGGATTTGGCAGAAGCTTTCATCAGACAGTATCAGTACAACTTAGACATGGCGCCCAACAAGACTCTCCTAATGGGAATGTCACAGTCGTCAAGGGAAAGTTTCCGAGAATATGCCCAGAGATGGAGGCAATTGGCTGCTGCTGTTCAACCACCTATGTCTGAGAGGGAAATGGCAGATATGTTTATGAACACCCTTCAGGGGACATATATTGACAGGCTGGCTGCTTTCTCTTCCACTAGCTTTGCAGATGTTGTCATAGCTGGGGAGAGAATTGAAAGCCTATTGAAGATGGGTAAGATATCTGACAACGGTGCCAGCTCGTCCAGCAATGCAAGGAAGCCTTTTGCAGGCCCGAGAAGAACTGGCGAGACCAATGCCATCCACACCAACAGGGGCAGGCCCCAATATGTCCATAGATCTGTGGCAGCAGTCACCATTCCCGCTCCGGCCCATCCTCAACCAGTTTATCAACCTCCGCAGCCCAGCTATCAGCAACAACCTCAGTACCATCAACAAGCTCAGTATCCTCCAAGGAATTACAACAATACCAACAGCAACAATCAGCAAAGGCCATTCCAACAGAGGCCTTCTCAAGTCAACAGGGTAATCGATCCGATCCCTATGCCATATGCTACATTGCTGCCACAACTCCTGAAACTCAACCTAGTTGAGCTAAGGACGTTGGCACCTCCAGATCCCAACAGTCTACCCAGGAATTATGACTCCAACGCCAGATGTGCTTTTCATTCAAATGCACCTGGCCACAGTACAGAAAAGTGCAGAGCTTTGCACATGAAGGTACAAGACCTGGTAGACTCAAAAGCTCTGAATTTCGCACCACCACCTAATGTCAATAAGAACCCCATGCCAAACCACGGTGGTCCCAGGATTAACGCTATTGAAGAAGACAAGACGTCTTATTTAATAACCAGTGTGGGTCAGATCCGGACACCGTTGGTAGAAATTAAGGCTCAGCTCCTCGAATGTCACATGTTCCCGGGGTGTGAGTTAGGGTGTGCTTACTGCAATATTTCGGTAAATGGGTGCGATAACCTGAGGAATGGTATAGATGGTCTCATTCAGAGTGGCCAACTTCAGATCACCACATCATTTCCAACAAATCCAGCAATCTCATCAGCAACAGTTCCGATATCTCCTACAACTGCAACAACCATTGTTCCTGACAATTCTTCGGCTTCATCAACAAGTACTTCATCTATTATCTCAACTGATCAGTTATCAGCAAATTTTTCTTCTACAACTTCAGCATCACTCCATTTTGAAACTCCTACGACAACAACATCCATCCTTCCACCAATGTCTCCTACAACACCAGCAACAAATCATGAAGATGTCTCAACTGTCACAATATTTTATGATCCTGAAAACAACTCTGTCTACAACTCAGAAAGTGCTGCTCCCATCAGAGCACCGGTCACAATTTATTACGATCCACAGACTATCACAATTCCTTCCGCAGCTGCAACCAGTCCAGTCACTATCACGGTGCCTGGACCAGTACCTTATGAAAGTAGTAATGCCATCCCCTGGCATTACGGCTCTGACCTGTACCGCGAAGGACAAAGAATCACTTTTGAATCATCAACCCCTGCACCACAAATTGACAATGTGGGAGGAGGCCGAGGCTTCACTCGAAGCGGACGTCTTTTCGCTCCACAAATTCAGAGACCCACTGCCGAAGCAGAAGCTGCCGCTAAAGCAAAAGGAAAAAGCTTGGTGCAGGAAGAGCAGACTGTTAAAGAAGCCTTGAAAACACCCTTTGACCAAGAGGTTGATGAGTTCATGCGAATCATCAAGAAGAGTGATTATAAAATAGTGGATCAGCTCCACCAGACGCCTTCCAAGATCTCAATCCTATCATTGCTTATGTGCTCCGAAGCTCACCGGAATGCACTACTCAAAGTCTTGCACGCAGCTTATGTGCCTGAAGAGATCACTGTCAATCAGTTGGAAGCTGTAGTTGGAAACGTTAATGCTAGTCATGGACTAGGGTTCACCAACACTGATTTGACAACGGAAGGCCGCAACCATAACAAGGCCTTGCACATTACCATGGAATGTAAAGGTGCTGTCCTTTCCCATGTGCTGGTAGACACGGGGTCATCCCTCAATGTCTTACCTAAAAAGGCCCTGGTGAAGCTAGAATATGACAGATTGGCGTTAAGACCCAGCAACCTGGTTGTAAGAGCCTTTGATGGCTCAAAGAGATCGGTTCTGGGAGAGATCGAGTTGCCCATAATGATTGGCCCGCAGACCTTCAAAACGACCTTCTACGTGATGGATATACAGCCTGCCTACAGCTGTCTATTGGGTAGGCCATGGATTCACGCCGCTGGCGCCGTGACCTCTACCCTTCACCAGAAGTTAAAATTCGAGTGGGAGGGTCAAGTCGTTACAATCTGTGGAGAGGAGGATATTTTTGTCAGCCACCTGGCTACCTATAAGTATATTGAGATGGATGGGGAGATCCATGAAACAATGAGCCAAGGTTTTGAAGCCTTGAATGTCGATGAAACATCTGCTGTGCCTGGTACTTCAATATCATCATACCAACAAGCCCGGAAGGTTGTTGAGGGAGGAAACGCCCAAGGCTGGGGCAAATTGTTATCGGTGGAGAAGAAAGAGGATAGATTTGGGTTGGGTTACAAACCAACTCAACAGGATCAAGCAGAGGCTGCAAAAGAGCCCAACTTTGTGAGTGGGGGGATGCTCACCCCTGATGCTGTCAACTGTCTGGAAGACGAGCTGGAAGAGGAACGCAACCTGGAAAGCTGGATTCGTCCAAAGATCCCGGGGAGCAGTATCTCAAACTGGTCTTCCCAGGAAATTATAAGAGTTACTCATGCAGAGTAATTATTATTTCCTGTATTTTTATAGCATGCATCAAAGTCTTGCATCTTGCCCAAGATGACAAGACTCATTTTGTAATCGGGACATCTGTACTTTTTGTGCAACAAGATTAATCAATGAAATATCAGACATCTTTTTGCAAATGAGTCTTTTTTTCTTTTCCGCTCACTGTTTTTCCATTTTTCTTTTTGTACAAAAAAATAAATGGCAGTGTTTTCAAAATGACAACTTTATTTCAGTTTTCTAAACAAGATTAAAATCAAATCACTAAAATGAACAAACTGAACCCTTGCAGAGTGTGCCTTCCAGACAGCACCGACAACAGCACGGCTATGACTTCGTATGACTTTGACAATCCGATCAATCAAGCTGATGAAGGGGTTGAAGAAGAATATGAGCTTCCTGAAGAGCTAGCCAGGTTGTTAAGACAAGAGGAAAAGGTTATTACTCCTCACCAGGAGGAGGTTGAAGTGATCAATCTTGGTACAGATGAAGACGTGAAAGAAGTTAAAATCGGGGCCTGCCTACAAGACTCAGTAAAGAGACAACTGATTGACCTGCTTCAAGAGTATGTGGACGTGTTCGCTTGGTCTTATCAAGATATGCCGGGATTGGATACCGACATTGTTGTGCACAAGCTGCCCTTGAGAGAAGAATGTCCACCGGTCAAACAGAAGCTGCGCCGTACTCGCCCGGACATGGCAATGAAGATCAAGGAAGAGGTACAAAAGCAATGGGACGCCGGGTTCCTTGCTGTAACTAGCTATCCACCGTGGGTTGCTAATATAGTACCTGTGCCTAAGAAAGACGGCAAAGTAAGAATGTGTGTTGACTACTGGGATCTGAACAGAGCCAGCCCGAAAGATGATTTTCCATTACCTCACATTGACGTATTGGTAGATAATACGGCTCAGTTCTCGGTATTCTCCTTCATGGACGGATTTTCAGGATACAATCAGATTAAAATGTCACCTGAAGACATGGAGAAGACAACCTTCATCACACCCTGGGGCACGTTCTGCTACAAGGTAATGCCATTTGGGCTCAAGAATGCTGGTGCAACATATCAACGGGCTATGGTAACATTATTCCACGATATGATCCATAAGGAAATCGAATGTTATGTGGATGACATGATTGCCAAGTCCCTCACTGAAGAAGATCATCTGGTAAATCTGCTAAAGTTGTTCAAGCGTCTGAGAAAGTACCAACTGAAGTTGAACCCCAACAAATGCACATTCGGGGTGCGATCTGGTAAGCTGCTGGGTTTTATTGTAAGCGAAAAAGGGATTGAAGTTGACCCTGATAAAGTCAAAGCTATTCAAGAGATGCCTGCACCGAAGACAGAGAAGGAAGTTCGAGGGTTCTTAGGTCGATTGAACTACATCTCAAGGTTCATCTCTCACCTTACGGCTACCTGTGAACCCTTGTTCAAATTGTTGAGAAAAGAACAGACGGTCAGATGGAATGAAGACTGCCAGAAGGCTTTTGACAAGATCAAGGAATACTTACAAGAGCCTCCAATCCTTATGCCACCAGTTGAAGGAAGACCTCTGATCATGTACTTGACAGTATTAGAAGAGTCAATGGGGTGTGTGCTGGGCCAGCATGACGAGTCTGGTCGAAAAGAGTATGCAATATACTACCTAAGCAAAAAGTTTACCGACTGTGAACAACGTTATTCACTGCTCGAGAAAACATGTTGTGCTTTAGCGTGGGCTGCTCGCCGACTGAGACAGTATATGTTGACCCACACTACTTTGTTGATATCAAAGATGGACCCAGTCAAGTACATTTTCGAGAAGCCAGCTCTTACCGGACGGGTTGCAAGATGGCAAATGATCCTTACAGAATATGACATCCAGTACACTTCTCAGAAAGCCATCAAGGGCAGTGTATTGTCTGAATATCTTGCTGAGCAACCTATTGATGATTATCAGCCTATGAGATTTGACTTCCCTGATGAAGACATCATGTTCATAAAAGCAAAAGATCATGAAGAGCCTGTTCACACTGAAGGGCCCGACCCGAAAGAAGAATGGACTATGATGTTTGATGGGGCTGTTAACATGAATGGTCGTGGTGTTGGTGCAGTACTCATTACACCCAAAGGAGTTCACATGCCTTTCTCGGCAAAGCTCACTTTCAACTGCACTAACAACGAAGCTGAATACGAAGCTTGTATTATGGGTCTTGAGGAAGCCATTGACCTCAGGATCAAGACATTGACCGTATACGGAGATTCAGCTCTGGTAATCAATCAAACCAACGGAAAATGGTGCACCCACCAGGACCATCTGATACCTTACAGGGATTATACAAGGAGGTTATTGACTTTCTTTACAACAGTCAAACTTGAGTATATCCCTCGGGATGAGAATCAGTTTGCAGACGCTCTGGCAACCATTTCATCCATGATCAAAGTTCATACTGCCAAATTTGTACCTCAGATCTCAGTATCCAGACTTGATAGACCAGCATATGTGTTCGCAGCAGAAGTTGTCAAAGATGATAAGCCTTGGTTCCATGACATTAAGTGCTTCTTAGAGGATCAAACATACCCACCTGGGGCATCTTCCAATGATAAGAAGACTTTGAGAAGGCTTGCTGGTAGTTTCTTCTTGAACACTGATGGGTCTTTATACAAAAGGAACTTTGATATGGTACTCCTCAGATGCGTTGACAAGAAGGAAGCAGATTTGTTGATGCATGAAGTGCACGAAGGATCCTTTGGTACCCATGCTGGAGGGCATGCCATGGCTAAGAAGTTGTTAAGATCGGGATATTACTGGATCACAATGGATGCAGACTGTTGTGCCTACGCCAGAAAATGCCATAAATGCCAGATTTATGCGGATAAGGTGCATGTGCCTCCCAATCCTTTGAATGTGATGTCTTCACCCTGGCCCTTTGCTATGTGGGGCATTGATATGATTGGCAAGATTGAGCCGACTGCTTCGAATGGCCACAGATTCATCCTGGTTGCTATTGACTATTTCACCAAGTGGGTCGAAGCAGCCTCCTACGCAAATGTTACAAGGCAGGTGGTAGCCCGATTTCTGAAGAGAGATATCATCTGCCGATATGGAGTTCCCGAGCGAATCATTACTGATAATGGTTCCAACTTAAACAACAAAATGATGGCAGAGCTATGCCGGGACTTCAAGATCCAACACCACAATTCTTCTCCTTACAGGCCAAAGATGAATGGCGCTGTTGAGGCAGCTAATAAGAATATCAAGAGGATTGTGCAGAAGATGGTAGTTACCTACAAAGATTGGCATGAAATGCTACCATTTGCCTTGCATGGGTACCGCACGTCAATCAGAACATCCACTGGGGCAACAGCGTATCAGCTTGTGTATGGTATGGAGGCAGTCCTACCTGTTGAAGTTGAATTACCCTCCTTGCGAGTACTGATGGATGTTAAACTGAACGAAGCAGAATGGGTCCGGGCCCGATACGAGCAACTGAGTCTGATTGAAGAGAAAAGATTGGCTGCAATCTGCCATGGGCAGCTATATCAGAAAAGAATGAAGAGAGCCTTCGATCAGAAAGTCAGGCACCGAGAGTACCAAGTGGGAGATCTTGTGCTGAAAAGAATCCTCCTTCCTCATACAGACCACAGGGGCAAGTGGACTCCAAATTATGAAGGACCATTCGTAGTAAAGAAAGTTTTCTCGGGTGGAGCACTGATGCTCAACACTATGGATGGTGAAGACTTCCCGTCCCCTGTGAATTCAGATGCAGTTAAAAAATACTTCGCATAAAAATGACCCGCTGGACATAAAAACAGAATGTAAGTCCAGGCAAAAATAGGGCATCCCGGCGAGTCAAAAACAGAATAAAAGGCTCGGGAAAAAATAAGGGAAAAAAAATAATAAAAAGGTACACCCGCTGAGTTGAAAAGCCACATTGGACAGCTCAGGCAAAAATGGGTATCCCGATGGATCGAAAACCCGAAAGGGCGATCCATGCAAAATAAGGGAATAAGCGAACAACTGCAATCTGAATTCGTCTGTATCACTTACAACTTGGTAAGCTTCGAAAGGATCAAACTTCACTCAGAATCAACAATCTTCAGAAAGCAAGATGAGAAGAACGTCAAAAGTCATATGAGTCATAGTGAAGAGGAAGCTCCTTAAAGCGTCGTCAACACTGCCAGCATTTTGTTTTTCAATTTGTAACAATCTCCTCATTTCAGGGGATTTGTTTCTTTGACTGTATCTCGCCAATTCAGGACATATGAATTAATAAAATCAGATTTTCAGTCATGTCCTGTTTTGTACATTTTATTTGCAAAAATGTATGATGTCTTAAAAGAAAAAACTGATTGCATAGAATACAGATGTTTATCTTCAAAAATAAGAACACGTGCTTGCAGGAAATGTACTTACTCTCAAGGGTGCCTAACTCCTATGACGGAATCCAGTAAGGGATACCTCGGGGCTATCTTGTGCGTTTCTCTATCTTTTTCAGGATTGCAGGTATCCAGAACGCAACTTGGGGCATGTAAGCTTCGTCCCATCAAGTAGGCAAACCAACACTCAATTTTAGCACCCAAAGTGCTCTCTCCCCAGCTGAGTTGCCTTTCATGACTCCTCCCAGCTGAGTTTGCCACTTATTACTCCTCCCCATCAGAGTTGCCAGGTATTACAAAAGGCGCCCGTATCCCCGGCTGAGTCAAGGATCTACTTCAGCAGAATCCCTAGGGAGATCTCAATGATTTCTCTTTCTCCACAGCCGAGTTATCATCCTCAGCCGAGTACAAAAGTCAGGGAATCATCTCCCCACAGAATTCTCAGCCTCTATTCAGAAGAACAACGCATGAAGGATCACAACAGAGTGAAGAAAGCTTCTACAAACCCCAGCTGGGTCTCTCATTTATTAGGATAGGTCTATCAGTGACCCGTATCCCCAAGCAAATATCATCTTATTAGATCTACCAATGATCTCATCCCCAGCTGGGATGTCCATTTCAAGCAGATCGGCCAGAGATCTTCGCAGCAACGGGATTTGAATCCCGGTTTGGTAGCTTTGCATAATCATAGCATTTGCATCATATTCACCCACAGAGCGTAGCATTCCGTCTAACACGGAGCATTACGGAAAAAATCCAACACATAGCATAATCATAAGCCATGTTTTAAATCAGCACTTGTGAATAATGACAGTTCATCAACGTACAGAAAAATCCCCACCAGAGTCCCCAGCAAAAGCAGCTGCCTCACAACCACAAACACCAGTATATACTCATTTTGACACCCGTCCGTGTCATACCCCAGCAGAAAGCCAAAGACATCCTCTTTGCACTCACATATACCTATATACACTTTCTTGGCACCCGTCCGTGTCGTATCCCCAGCGCAGTCACCTACACTTTGTATATCAGATATTTGTTCATATTATACTTTTCTCTCTTGACACTCGTCCGTGTCACTCTCCCCAGCAGATAAACACTCATCTATACGATGCTCATACTCACTACTCATGTTACACTCACACAGATACTCGTCCGTATCTTGTATATACCATTCATATCCCCGCAGATTCGACATTGGTCCATGTTCTTTGTTAACCAGTTGGTACTCGTCCGTATCATCATCTCAGAGCATGCGTCAAGCATTTGTTTCTACTTGATACTCGTCCGTATCATAGTCTTAAAGATGCTCGTCCGCATCTTTAATCCATACACCGTGTCAAACACTTTTGCCTTCTTGGATATAGATACTCGCCTGTGTCTATCCTCTCAGATTCAACACTCGTCCGTGTTCTCTGTTAACCAGTTGATACTCGTCCGTATCATCATCTTTGGACACGTGTCAGTATTTGTTTCTACCCGATACTCGTCTGTATCGTAGTCTCAGGGATGCTCGTCCGCATCTTTAATCTATACACAACATCTAAACACTTATACCTTTTGTTTCTTGGATGTAAATACTCGTCCGTGTTTACTACTCCCCAGTAGATCACTAACAAACTTCTTTTTATCTAACACTCATCCTGTGATGTGATAAAACCTGAGAGCAGCCGTACCCTGCTAGGTGGTCGTCCTCCACCTCTTGATGGTCGTCCTCCATCATGCTCATCCGATGGTCGTCCCCATCTTTGATATTTAGCAGCCGTCCCCTGCTAGGTGGTCGTCCTCCACCTCTTGATGATCGTCCTTCATCAATTTTATCCAATGGCCGTCCCCATTGTTGATTTTGGTTATCTGGCATTCGTCCTATGTCATGACAAACCCTGAGAGCAGCCGTCCCCTGCTAGGTGGTCGTCCTCCACCTCTTGATGGTCGTCCTCCATCATGCTCATCCGATGGCCATCCCCATCGTTGATATTTTCGGCAGCCGTACCCTGCCAGGTGGTCGTCCTCCACCTTAGATGACCGTCCCTCATCTTACCCCTAACAGAGCAGCCGTCCCCTGCTAGGTGAACGTCCTTCACCTTTGATGACTGTACCTCATCATCTGTTTATTTCATTTATTCTTTAACCCGATGGCCGTCCCCGTCGTGGTCCCTTTTCCTTTTTAGCCCGATGGCCGTCCCCATCGTTGGTTACTTTGCTTTATGGACTTGATGGCCGTCCCCGTCATGTTTCATTAATCCCCAGAGATTTTTGCAGCTTTATCTTGATGGCCGTCCCCATCATAATTCTTTTATCCCCAGCATGTCGGCCGTCCCCGTCATTGCTTTATTTGCCGCACTTTCCCCAGCTAGTCGGCCATCCCCGTCTTGGCTTTATCTTTTACCCCCAGCATGTCGGACGTCCCCGTCATTGCCCTTTACCCAGCAGTCGTCCTCTGCTCGACGGTCGTCCTCCGTCGCCCGCACTTTACAATATACATTATTTTCCTTTTACAATCTATATCCCTTTTCTTCTTCATTCTGTGAGTGCAAATTTTGGATTGTCTTTGGTATTCAACCACAAGTTATCTCGTTTGCCTGCTAAGCCGTCGCTTACAACCTGCACAGCTAACTCGTGTTTGAATAGGGGCAGCTGTAAACACCCCAAATTTTCCCTCACCCATTCACACCATGGCTTGTGATCATTTCATATGCATAAACACAATCATATCATCTCATATCTCATTTTTGATTCACTGCATAGATTCAAAGTCATTTGCATCTAGGGTTTGTGATCTGAACAATCCAAGAGCTTCTTGAGCCACTCCAAAGGCCATCAATAACTCCAAAGGGATCCATGAGTGTTATTGTATCATATCACATCCTCTCAAAGTCAAAAATGCCAAAGAATCACAAGAACTGGGATTGGTATGGAAGCAGAGCCAAGTTTGACTGCACAGTTGACCTAAAATTAGGGTTTTGGTTTCAGAGGCCATAACTCCAAATTTTTTTGGTCATTCTTGTTTCCATTGGTCTCTATATGGTATAGGGAGTATGCATATCAATTTTCATGAAGAAATTCCATGGGGAAGTCATCTGATCAAGGGTTGACTTTTCAGACAAGTCAGTGCAAAATCAGGGCATCTGAGGCCCCCAATGACCCAACCAAGGGGTGATCTTCATCATTTTGAGTGTATATGATCTTTATTTGATCATGGAAGAAGGTTGAAGTTCACAAAATTCAAGAATTTGAAGTTTTTGCAAAGTTGACTTTTTAGGGCGTAGTTGACTTTTAAGGAATTTGTCAATTTAGGTCACTTTTCAAACCTTACTTTTTGATCCAAAAATGCTTCAAATGGAAAAACTTTGGTCATGAAAGTTGTAGATTAGATCTTTCCCTTTTCAAAAAGTACAAGAACATGACCTAATTCATTTTGGATCAAAAGTTATGGTGTGTCAAAGTTGGCAAAAATCACTAATTTTCAAGATATGCACCAATTGGAAAATTTGCAAAATCATGAACCAAGGCAAATTGTAACTTCTAGTTCATATCAAACCAAGGCACAAACATCACATGTGACCTAAAAATCAGATTTGGACCAAGATTTCTCATGTTCATGGTTGGCAAGGCAAGGGATTTTCATGAAGTTTCAAAAGTAAGCAAGTTGCAAAACTCATGATCACACTTCACCCACTTGCTGCATTGGCTATTGAACCTTTCTAGCTTCACTCACACACCATGCTGCGCCAGCCCCCATGTTGTACTAGCCTAGAACCAAGCCCATGCCTCTCTTACAACAAAGTGGACTTTTTGCAAAAGTGGACATCCCAATCACAACAGGCCAGGTCACATCATCTGACCAATTGGAATTGTTTATACTATCCAAATGCTAGCCATTTCATACATCAAGCCAGCCTGAAACACACAATATAGCATCACTTCTCCATTTTCACTCCATAGAGCAAAAGCCTTCGAATCTGTTTCCACAAGCCATAAACACTCAAACAAATTCCACATATATACTCACCTTGCTTCATGGACCAGAAACCAACCCTTGTTTTGGCCTGAGACCCTCCATATCACAAACACGATTTTCACACTCCCTTGGTCAGAGCTTCTGCAAACTCACTCAAGGGGCTGTTTAGACTCCAATCAAGTATCCAAAGCTTCAAAGAGGGATCATTGGGGCCTGTTTGAGCCAAAGGACTAGCCAGAAAGTGCCAGAGATCAAAGCTCCAGTTCAGGTGAGCTTCATGAACTTTTTTTCCAGAAGCTTATTTTTAAGTTCTTAAATGGTTCTCTATGTTCCACTGATCATGATGATATGTTTGGTTTAGAAAACCATTGAGTATTGAGCATGTATGGTGTTCCTGAAAACTTTTGACCTAAACCCCTTTTGCTTCGATTCAGCCTTATTATGTAAAATAAATGTGTTTTGGCTGTTGATTCTTACTCTATGATGTTTGGGGATGGTTTCTGGGCAGAGAAATTAGGTTTTAGTGAGCTAGGGTGAAAGTTAGCATTTTTCAGGGAGGGTGCTGGCCGGAGAAGACGACCGGAAGTCTTCTCCGGCAGCCTGAAAGTTATTAATATGTAATTAGGGTTAGGGCTTCCAGTTTGAATTTCAGGCGTTGGATGAGTTGACTGAGTCTTTTCCCGCGCGCATCCAATGGCTCAGATCATGTCATTAGTTTAATTAGGTTTAATTTAATTAATTAATTAAGTTTAGCCCAGTTTGAATGTGGGCCACAAGATCTGGCGCGCAGTCAATGCTTCCAAGCCTAAAATGAATCCTGGCCTTCCATCCTGCATACTTCAGTTTATTTTATTTTTTATTTCATTTTCTTTCATTTAATTTCCACAATTTATTAAAAATAGTAAAATTGTTTTAAAAATTTTGAAACTTTTTGTCAAGAGTTTCACTAATTTTTAAGACACAAAAATATTTTTATTTTTATTTTTAGCATTTAAAATGTATTTTTAAATATTTAAAAGTTTATTTTTAATTGATTAATGGAAATTAATTTATTAAAAATACTTTTAGGTATTTAAAAATCACAAAAAAATTCATGAAATGTTCTAAGACATTTAGAAACATTGTCCAACCTTCAAACCAAATTTATTTTTTGATCTTGATGCATTTTGAGAATTTTTCATTGAATAAAAATCATTTTTATGTATTAATTTGATCCAAAGTTCCAAAAATCATTTCTGTCTATCCATGAAGAGTTGGACATTGATTCTTCTTGCATTGCATTGTGTTTAGCATGTAGTTTATGAGATTAAATGGCCATGATTTGATCTTTCATTTTCTTTTTGTTTGACAATTTTCTTGTTTGGGGACCCTAAAAACCCTAGAATCTTGTAAAAATCATAACTTGAGCTTGGTTAGGAGTTGAAGCTTCTCCTTTGGGCATTGGTTTAGTATAGGATTAGGGGTCCTTTGAGTGGCATTTTCAATTTTTTATCTTATGTTTTGCTTCTGATTTTGATTTTTGTTTGATGTATGGTTCATAAACCCTAATTTGGGCTTCCATATGCACCCATCTTGCATTCTCTTGCATAACATGACTTGCCATGACATTTCAAGCATCCATTTGATTCATTTGACATCATAAGACATATTGAAAGCATGTTTGATCATTGCATCATGTATTTTCCATGTTGTATGCCATGTGCACTTCATAACTTTTCATGTATGTTCATGTTTCCTAACTTGCTTCATTTGCATTCATGAACTTGTATGATCATTTCCATGTGCTGCCTCATGTTTGTAGCATCTCATAGCATCATTAGCATCATGTAAATGTTCCTGTTTTTGTTCCTCATCATGTCATCTCATCCCATTTTGCATTGCATTGCATTTCTTTTCTAACCTTTCAGGTGGTAAGTGACTTTGAGAAGTGCATTTGCCTTCACTTCTCATACTTTCTACTCATCTCTCTCTTGCATCCATGCTGCATTCTTATATGTGTTTGAGTTTGAGCTTGCTCATTCTTCCTCTTCCCACTTTCTTTCTCCAAGTGACTTGACTTCTTGAATGAAGCAAGTTGCTTTGCTTCTCCTGATCCTTTCATCTGCTTCCTGGTGGTTCCATTGAAGACTTCTCTTGAAAACCTCACAAACCTTAGGAACAACCAAGCATGACAATGATTAGGGTTTTGATTAGTCTCCCCTCATAGTTTTACCTTTGTGTCTCTTTTGAGTCTTCTCTTCTCATCTCATAATCAGGGACTAAACCCTAAAGGCTTTAAGGTTTTGTGATTAAGCTTATGCCTGCATCCTTCTCTTAGGATGGAGTGTATAACTTTAATCCTAAGTGTTAAACCCTTAATGTGTTTAAATCTCTTAATCAATTCACTTAATAAGTACCAAGACATCATACTTGTAACTTGGGCCTTGCATTAGGATTCTAATTCTTCCTTAAATGGTTAAGAAGGACTAACCCTAGTGTTAATGGACAAGTCCCCCTCAAGTTGTCTTACAAATCATAAAATCCACTTCATCATCCTACCATTAACTAAAATCCACTTAATCAAAGGCTTGTTTTGTCATGAGCTTAATCCCTAATCATGGATTAAGTTGAGGAGCTTTCCTCAGCTTAAACATTCTCATCTATTATCCTTCTATTAGGATGGTGTAATGAGTCTGTTTAATCCCTGATTATGGCTTAACCTCATTACTCAACACTAAACAAAAACACCAAAAACACCTAAATAATCACAAATAGGTCAATGATCTTAATCCTATACCAAAGGTGATTAAGTGTGAGAATCTGACTTCACACTTAAGGTATTCTCATTACCCCTAATCAGAGGGAAGATGTGATGAGTTTACTAACCCATTGGTTTAGGCATAATCTCATTAACTTATGACAAACTTTCAAAAGCTATAAAAGACTGAAAACACAAAAACAAACAATAATCGTCTCCTTCGGGATTCTTTTCTCATCACCTTCACTCATAAACGAGAACTTGCTTCTTCCGTCTAATGCAAGACAGTTTGCATCTGTGCCCGGCAGATCATACACTTGAGCATAGACAAGCAAGCAGTTCACAAGTCAATTCATCTTTCAGTCTCTTTGGGTCGAACTACGGTGTTCTGACTTCCTCATTGCACGAGAGGATACGTAGGCATAACTTAACAGTTATCGAACAAAAGTCTCTGTATATTCCCCCTTTTTCCAGCTTCATTCTTTAGCCTCATGATCTTGAGCATCTTACTCCTGTCCTTACACTGACACTATATATTTATACACTTCACACTTCTCTTACACTGACACCTGTACATCCTTTTCCAGCCTTTTTTTACACAGACTGCACTGACACTACCCCTTTAAAACACAAATCATTTAAGCGTGGATCCCGTCGAGTACGACGGACAATCTGGGTGCTAATACCTTCCCAGGTTGTAACCAACCCCCTTTCTCAGTCTCTCTGGTTCGCAACCGTCTTATCCATGTCTTTCTAGGTCTATGCAGCATTGCCTTTCCTCCGGGATAAAAATGCCTAGCTGGCGACTCTATTCATCTCCAGTGAGTTCACGGTTGTGTGTTCTCATTGTCCCTTTCGCCGACCGTTCGCGTCTGTACCTTTATTTGGGCCTGGTCCCATCTATCTGGAGCGACACACATCAACAACCACACTATCAGCAGCAAGTTCAGTATCCGCCACAAAGGACCTTCAACAATAATAACAACAGTCAACAACAAAGACCTTTTCAGCAAAGACCATCACAGGCAAATAGGGTGATTGACCCTATCCCTATGCCTTATGCCGCTTTATTGCCACAACTCCTGAAACTTAACTTGGTTGAGCTAAGGACGTTGGCACCACCAGATCCCTCCAATCTTCCAAGAAATTATGATGTCAACGCCAGATGTGCTTTCCACTCCAATGCACCTGGCCACAATACTGAGAAATGCAGGGCTTTACAAATGAAAGTCCAAGACCTGGTGGATTCTAAAGCCCTCAACTTTGCACCCCCTCCAAGTGTCACCAAGAATACCATGCCCAATCATGGAGGACCAAGAATCAATGCCATTGAGGAAGACAAGCCATCTTTCTTGATCACCATTGTTGGACAGATTCGAACACCTCTGGTCGAAATTAAAGCTCAGCTTCTAGAGTGCCAGATGTTCCCCGGGTGTGAGCTCGGTTGTGGGTATTGCAACATTTCGGTCAACGGGTGTGATAATTTGAGAAGCGGCATAGATGGTCTTATCAAAAGTGGTATCCTTCAGATCTCGACAACGGCGCCTACAAATCCAGCAATCCCTTTGACAACCATTCCTGATTCTTCTACAACTGCAACAACAATCATTCCGACCAATTCATCAATATCATCAACAATGGCTTCATCCATCACTTCAACAAACCAGATGTCAACAACCATTTCTTCTACAACATCAGCATCCATTTATTCAGCAGAATCTTCTACAACGCCAACAGAAATTAATGAAGATATCTCAGCAGTCACCATTTACTATGATCCATCAGATGTTCCTCCAAACAACAACTTTCAACAACAAACAGTGGCACCTCCTGCCAGGTCACCAATCACCATTTACTACGATCCGCACACCATTTCAGTACCTTCCTCTGCAGCAGTCAGTCCAGTTACCATCACGGTGCTTGGACCAGTTCCATATGAAAGCAGTAATGCCATACCTTGGCATTATGGCTCTGACCTCTACTGCAATGGGGAGAAAATCACCTTGTACTCTTCAACTCCTTCTCCACAGATTGATAATGTTGGGGGAGGTGGAGGCTTCACCAGAAGCGGACGCCTTTTTGCCTCACAATTGCAAAGACCTAATGCCGAAGCAGAAGCTGCTGCCAAAGCAAAAGGGAAGAGTGCGATACCTGAAGAACCAATTATCAAAAAAACTCAGAAGACATCTTTTGAGCAAGATGTAGACGAGTTTATGAGGATTATAAAGAGAAGTGATTACAAGGTGGTGGATCAGCTTCACCAAACTCCCTCAAAGATCTCCATATTATCACTGTTAATGTGTTCTGAAGCTCACAGGAATGCATTACTGAAGGTCTTGCACGCAGTATACGTGCCAGAGGAGATCACTGTTAATCAGCTAGAAACTGTGGTGGCAAATGTCAACACCAGTCATGGACTGGGCTTTACCAACGCTGACTTAACAACTAAGGGGCGTAACCACAACAAGGCTTTACACATCACTCTAGAATGCAAGGGTGTTGTTCTATCTCATGTACTGGTGGATACTGGGTCTTCACTCAATGTTCTACCAAAGAAAGCCTTAGTAAAGCTGGAGTATGATGGCTTGGCATTGCGTCCAAGTAATTTGGTGGTAAGAGCATTTGATGGCTCTAAAAGATCAGTGCTTGGAGAAATTGATCTGCCTGTGATGATTGGCCCGCAAACCTTCAAAATTACCTTCTATGTGATGGACATTCAGCTGGCCTACAACTGTTTGTTGGTTAGACCTTGGATCCATGCCGCTGGCGCTGTTACGTCTACCCTTCACCAGAAGCTGAAATTCGAGTGGGAATGCCAGATCATCACCATCTGTGGTGAAGAAGATATCTTTGTTAGCCATCTGGCTACGTATAAGTATATTGAGATGGATGGAGAGATCCATGAAACTATGAGCCAAGGCTTTGAGGCCCTGAACATTAATGAAGCATCTGCTGTACTGGGAACCTCCATGACATCTTATCAGCAAGCCAGGAAGGTTGTTGAAGAGGGTACTGCCCAAGGCTGGGGCAAGCTGCTGCCCGTGGAGAAGAAGGAGGACAGATTTGGGTTGGGTTACAAACCAACTCAACAAGATCAATCAGAGGCTGCCAAGAAGCCCAGTTTTGTCAGCGGGGGAATGCTCACCCCGGATGCAGTAAACAACTTGGAAGATGAGTCGGAAGATGAGCGCAACCTGGAGAGCTGGATACGTCCAAGGGTCCCGGGGAGCCAAGTCCTTACCTGGTCTTCCCAGGAAATTATAAGGGTTACTCCTGCAGAGTAATTATTATTTCCTGTATTTTTAAGCATGCATCAAGTCTTGCATCTTGCCCAAGATGACAAGACTCATTTTGTAATCGGGCCATCTTGTAATTTTGTGCAAACATATCAATCAATGAATATCAGACATCTTTTGCAAATGAATCTTTTCCTTTTCCGCTCACTGTTTTTTTCATTTTTTCTTTTTGTACAAAAAATAAAATGGCAATGTTTTCCAAAATGTTAACTTCATTTCACTTTTTTCCTAAACAAGATTAAAATCGATCACTAAAATGAACAATCTAAACCCTTGCAGAGAGTGCCTTTCAGACTGTACCGACAACAACACAGCTATGACTCTGTATGACTTTGACAATCCAATCAATCAAGCTGATGAAGGGGTTGAAGAAGATTATGAGCTTCCTGAAGAGCTAGCCAGGTTGTTAAGTCAAGAGGAGAAGGTTATCACTCCTCATCAGGAGGAGGTTGAAGTAGTTAATCTTGGTACGGAAGAAGACGTGAAAGAGGTTAAGATCGGAGCCTGCTTACAAGACTCAGTGAAAGAACAACTGATTGTCATGCTTCGTGAGTATGTGGATGTGTTTGCTTGGTCTTATCAGGATATGCCAGGGTTGGACACCGATATTGTCATGCACAAGCTGCCTCTAAAAGAGGACTGCCCGCCAGTAAAACTGAAACTGCGCCGTACTCGCCCAGATATGGCAATGAAGATTAAAGAAGAGGTACAAAAGCAGTGGGACGCCGGTTTCCTTGCTGTAACTAGCTATCCACCATGGGTTGCTAATATTGTACCTGTGCCTAAGAAGGATGGCAAGGTGAGAATGTGTGTAGATTACCGGGATCTGAACAGAGCCAGCCCGAAAGATGACTTCCCTCTACCTCACATTGATGTATTGGTTGATAATACGGCTCAGTTCTCGGTATTCTCCTTCATGGACGGATTTTCAGGATACAATCAGATTAAGATGTCACCTGAAGACATGGAGAAGACAACCTTCATCACACCCTGGGGCACGTTCTGTTACAAGGTGATGCCGTTCGGACTAAAGAATGCTGGTGCTACGTATCAACGGGCTATGGTAACATTATTCCATGACATGATCCATAAAGAAATTGAATGTTATGTGGATGACATGATTGCCAAGTCTCTCACAGAAGAAGACCACCTGGTGAATCTGCTGAAGTTATTCAAGCGTCTGAGGAAATACCAACTGAAGTTAAACCCCAACAAATGCACATTCGGAGTGCGATCCGGTAAGCTGCTGAGATTTATTGTAAGTGAGAAAGGGATTGAAGTTGACCCTGATAAAGTTAAAGCCATTCAAGAAATGCCTGCACCAAAGACAGAAAAAGAAGTTCGGGGGTTTCTAGGTACATTGAACTACATTTCACGGTTCATATCTCACCTTACTGCAACCTGTGAACCCTTGTTCAAGCTATTAAGAAAAGAACAAACGGTCAGGTGGAATGAAGACTGCCAAAGGGCTTTTGACAAAATCAAGGATTACTTACAAGAGCCTTCAATCCTTATGCCTCCAGTTGAAGGAAGACCTCTGATAATGTACTTGACTGTATTAGAAGAGTCAATGGGGTGTGTGCTGGGTCAGCATGACGAGTCTGGTAGAAAAGAGTATGCAATTTACTACCTAAGCAAAAAGTTTACCGACTGTGAACAACGTTATTCACTGCTCGAGAAAACTTGTTGTGCTTTAGCATGGGCTGCTCGCCGACTAAGGCAGTATATGTTGACCCACACTACTTTATTGATATCAAAGATGGACCCAGTTAAGTACATTTTTGAGAAGCCAGCACTTACCGGACGGGTTGCAAGATGGCAAATGATCCTCACAGAATACGACATTCAATACACATCTCAGAAAGCCATCAAGGGCAGTGTATTGTTTGATTATCTTGCTGAGCAACCCCTTGATGATTACCAGCCTATGAGATTTGACTTCCCTGATGAAGACATCATGTTCATAAAAGCAAAAGATCATGAAGAGCCTGTTCACACTAAAGGGCCTGACCCAGAAGAGGAATGGACTATGATGTTTGATGGGGCTGTTAATATGAATGGTCGTGGTGTTGGTGCAGTACTCATTACGCCTAAGGGAGTTCACATGCCTTTCTCGGCAAAACTCACTTTCAACTGCACTAACAACGAAGCTGAATACAAAGCTTGTATTATGGGTCTTGAGGAAGCCATTGACCTCAGGATCAAGACTTTGACTGTGTTCGGAGATTCAGCTCTGGTAATTAATCAAACCAACGGCAAATGGTACACCCACCAAGATCATCTGATACCTTACAGGGATTATACAAGGAGGTTATTGACTCTCTTCACAACGGTCAAGCTTGAGTATATCCCTCGGGACGAGAACCAGCTTGCAGATGCTCTAGCTACCATTTCATCCATGATCAAAGTTCAAGCTGCCAACTTTGTGCCTCAGATTTCAGTATCCCGGCTTGACAGACCAGCATATGTATTTTCAGCATACCTTGTTAAATATGATAAGCCTTGGTTCCATGATAATAAATGCTTCTTGGAGGATCAAACATACCCACCCGGGGCATCTTCCAATGATAAGAAGACACTAAGAAGGCTAGCTGGTAGTTTCTTCCTGAATACTGACGGTTCTCTGTACAAAAGAAACTTTGATATGGTACTCCTCAGATGCATTGATAGGACAGAAGCAGACTTGTTGATGCATGAGGTGCACGAAGGATCCTTTGGTACCCATTGTAAACACCCCAAATTTGCCCTCACCCTTTCACACCATGGCTTGTGGTCATTTCATATGCATAAACACAATCATATCATCTCATATCTCATTTTTGATTCACTGCATAGATTCAAAGTCATCTGCACCTAGGGTTTGTGATCTGAACAATCCAAGAGCCTTTTGAGCCACTCCAAGGCTACCAATCACTTCAAAGGGGTCCATGTATGTTCTTATATCATATTACATCCCCTCAAAGTCAAAAATGCCAAAGAATCACAAGAACTGAGATTGGTGTGAATGCAGAGCCAAGTTTGACTGCACAGTTGACCTAAAATTAGGGTTTTGGTTTCAGAGGCCATAACTCCAAATTTTTTGGTCATTCTTGTTTCCATTGGTCTCTATATGGTATAGGGAGTATGCATATCAATTTTCATGAAGAAATTCCATGGGGAAGTCATCTGATCAAGAGTTGACTTTTCAGACAAGTCAGTGTAAAATCAGGGCATCTGAGGCCCCCAATGACCCAACCAAGGGGTGATCTTCATCATTTTGAGTGTATATAATCTTTATTTGATCATGGAAGAAGGTTGAAGTTCACAAAATTCAATAATTACAAGTTTTTGCAAAGTTGACTTTTTAGGGCATGCTTGACTTTTCAAGAATATGTCATTTTATGCCATTTTTCAAGCCTTGCTTTTTGATCCAAAAATGCTTCAAATGGAAAAACTTTGGTCATGAAAGTTGTAGAATACATTTTTCCCTTTTCAAAAAGTACAAGAACATGACCTAATTCATTTTGGATCAAAAGTTATGGTGTGACAAAGTTGGCAAAAATCACTAATTTTCAAGTTATGCACCAAAAGGCAAAGTTGCAAATTCTCCTTTCAAGGCCAATTCAGTCATCATATGGGCCTCTAATTCACTCAACATGATCACACAACTTCTAAAAATCAGATTTGAACCAAGATCCCTCATGTTTCATGGTTTGTATAGCAAGAAAATCACATGTGAACTAGAAATGATCAAGTTGCAAAACCACTCATCACACCTCACCAACTTGATGTCTTGGATGCTGAACCAGCCATAGCTTCTCTCCATGCCATGCTGCGCCAGTCCATGTACTTGTGCTAGCCTAGAACCAAGCCCATGCCTCTCTTACAACAAAGTGGACTTTTTGCAAAAGTAGACATCCCAATCACAGCAGGCCAGGTCACATCACCTGACCAATGGGAGTTCTTTATGCAAGGAAAATGCTGGCCATAACACCAAAGAAGCAAGGCCTGAAACACAACACAACATCACATTCACAAAATCACCCTCACTTGCATCTTCCTTCGAAACTCTTTGCACAAACCACCAACATTCAAACCAGTTTCACCAATCATTTTACCATGTTCCATTGAGCCAAAACCAACAAGACTTAGGCCTGAATCAAGCAAGAACACCATTCCTCCATTTTCACTCTCAGAAGCAAAACCATTCGAATCTCTCTCCACAACTCACAAACACACAAGCAAACTTCATAAACCTCTTCAACATCCCTCCCTGGTCACTAAGCACCCCTCAAAACATCCCAAAGCTCAAAGAATCAGAAACACGATTCTTACACCATCCTGAACAGAACTCAAGCAAACTCTTCAACCAGCGCAAATAAACTTCAAGCAAGCCTGGCAAACACTTTGGAGAGGTCATTGGAGTTGTTTAGAAGCAAGAAACTGGCCCAGAAGCTCCTATCTTGAAAGCTTCGAATCAGGTAGCTATGGCATTCCATTTTTCCAGAACCTCTTTTTATTGTTTCTAATTGATTAAGTATGCCTCACTGATCATCCTGAACTAAAAATTATTGAAAATGGTTGAGAAATGAAGTTGTATTGCTTGTCTGAAATTTTGGCCGTTTTTGTTCTTTGCTTCGATTCATGATCATGGCTGGAAATAAATGAGAAATGAGGGTGGGGTTGAGTTTAGGAGAGTGAGAGGAGCAAATCTGGAGCTTTAGAGCTCCAGAAATGACCTAGGGAAGGTTTTGGAAATTCTCAGGGAGGGAGGTCACCGGAGAAGACGACCGGAGCTCGTCTCCGGTGACCTGAAAGTGATTAGCTGGTAATTAGGGTTAGGGCACCAAGTTTAAATGTGAGCCACTGGATTTCATTTCCCGCGCGTGTATGGAGGGCCTGGATCACTTCATTAACTTTTAATTATGGGTTAATATTTAATTAATTAGGATTAGGCTGGTTTGAACCTGGGCCGTCCAGATGCGCGCCCAGTCAAACCTCTTGAACCCAGAATCAATCTCAGCCTCTCCTTCTGATTACTTCCATTTATTTTAATTTTTATTTCATTTCTTTTCATTTAATTTGCATAATTTATTTAAAATAGTAAAAATTGTCTAAAAATTATGAAACTTTTTCTCAAGGATTTCATTAATATTTATGACTCAAAAAAATTTTATTTTCATTTTTAGCATTAAAAAAGTATTTTTAAATATTTAAAAGTTTATTTTTAATTGATTAATGAGAATTAATTTATTAAAAATACTTTTAGGTATTTAAAAATCACCAAAAAATTCATGAAATGTTCTAAGACATTTAGAAACATTGTCCAACCTTCAAGCCAAATTTCTTTTTTGATCTTGATGCATTTTGAGAATTTTTCATTGAATTAAAATCATTTTTGTGCATTATTTTGATCCAAAGTTCAAAAAATCATTTCTGCCTATCCATGAGGAGTTGGACATTGATTCCTTTTGCATTGCATTGTGTTTAGCATGTAGTTTTTGAGTCTAAATGGCCATGATTTGATCTTTCATTTTCAATTTGTTTGGCATTTCTTTTGTTTGGAAACCCTAAAAACCCTAGAATCTTGTAAAAATCATAACTTGAAATTGGTTAGGAGTTGAGACCTCTCCTTTGGGCATTGGATTAGTATAGGATTAGGGGTCCTTTGAGTGGCATTTTCCATTTTTTATCTTAGGGTTTGCTTCTGATTCTGATTTTTTTTTGTTGCATTGATCATAAACCCTAATTTGGGCTTTCATATGCATCCATCTTGCATTCTCTTGCATAACATGACTTGCCATGACATTTCAAGCATCCATTTGATTCATTTGACATCATAAGACATATTGAAAGCATGTTTGACCATTGCATCATGTACTTGCCATATTGTATGCCATGTGCACTTCATAACTTTTCATGTATGTTCATGGTTCCTAGCTTGCTTCATTTGCATTCATGAACTTGTATGATCATTTCCATGTGCTGCCTCATGTTTGTAGCATCTCATAGCATCATTAGCATCATGTATATGCTTCTGGTTTTGTCTCTCATCATGTCATCTCATCCCATTTTGCATTGCATTGCATTTCTTTTCTAACCTTTCAGGTGGTAAGTGATTCTGAGAAGTGGATTTGCCTTCACTTCTCAAACTTTCTTCTCATCTCTCTCTTGCATCCATGCTGCATTTTTATATGTGTTTGAGATTGAGCTTGCTCATTCTTCCTCTTCCCACTTTCTTTCTTCAAGTGACTTGACTTCTCGAATGAAGCAAGTCACTTTGTTTCTCTTGATCCTTTCATCTGCTTCCTGGTGGTTCTATTGAAGATTGTTCTTGCAAACTTCACAAACCTTAGGAACAACCAAACATGACAATGATTAGGGTTTTGATTAGTCTCCCCTCATAGTTTTACCTTTGTGTCTCTTTTGAGTCTTCTCTTCTCATCTCATAATCAGGGACTAAACCCTAAAGGCTTTAAGGCTTTGTGATTAAGCTTATGCCTGCATCCTTCTCTTAGGATGGAGTGTATAACTTTAATCCTAAGTGTCAAACCCTTAATGTGTTTAACTCCTTCAATCAATCCATCTAATAATCATCAAGACATCACACTTGTAACTTGGGCCTTGCATTAGGGTTCTAATTCTTCCTTAACTGGTTAAGAAGGACTAACCCTAGTGTTAATGGACAAGTCCCCCTCAAGTTGTCTTACAAATCATAAAACTCACTTCATCATCATACCATTAAATAAAATCCACTTAATCAAAGGCTTGTTTTGTCATGAGTTTAATCCCATATCATGGATTAAGTTGAGGAGCTTTCCTCAGCTTAAACATTCTCATCTATTATCCTTCTATTAGGATGGTGTAATGAGTCTGTTCAATCCTTGATTATGGCTTAACCTCATTACTCAACACTAAACAAAAACAACAAAAACATCTAAATAATCACAAGTAGGTTAGTGATCTTAATTCTACATCAAAGGTGATTAAGTGTGAGAATCTGACTTCACACTTAAGGTATTCTCATTACCCCTAATCAGAGGGAAGATGTGATGAGTTTACTAAATCCATTGGTTTAGGCTTAAGCTCATTAACTTATGACAAACTTTAAAAAAGCAATAAAAGACTGAAAACTCAAAAACAAACAATAATCGTCTCCTTCGGGATTCTTTTCTCATCTTACTCACTCACAAACGAGAACTTGCTTCTTCCGTCTAATGCAAGACAGTCTGCACCTGAGCCAGACAGGTCATACACTTGAGCATAGACAAGTAAGCAATTCACAAGTCAATTCATCTTTCAGTCTCTTTGGGTCGAACTACGGTGTTCTGACTTCCTCATTGCACGAGAGGATACGTAGGCATAACTTAACAGTTATCGAACAAAAGTCTCTGTATATTCCCCCTCCTCCATCTTTATTCTTTTAGCCTCATGGTCTTGAGCATCTTATTCCTTTTCTTACACTGACACTTTCATACTTCACATCACTTATACACTTTACACTGACACCTGTACATCATTTTCCAGCTCTTTTGCACACAAATTGCACTGACACTACCCCTTTAAAACACAAATCTTTCAAGCGTGGATCCCGTCGAGTACGGCGGACAATCTGGGTGCTAATACCTTCCCAGGTTGTAACCAACCCCCTTTCTCAGTCTCTCTGGTTCGCTAACCGTCTTATCCGTCTCTTTCTAGGTCTATGCAGCATTGCCTTTCCTCCGGGATAAAAATGCCTAGCTGGCGACTCTATTCATCTCCAGTGAGTTCACGGCTGTGTGTTCTCACTGTCCTCTTCGCCGACCGTTCGCGTCTGTACCTTTATCTGGGCCCATTTCCCATTTATCGGGAGCGACAGCTTGGCGACTCTGCTGGGGAACCTTATACTGCAACCAGGGCTTCTGGTTCTTTTTGTGGGTTCCTCCTAGAGCTTGTTTGATTTGTGGGGTGTTATGTGCTATCTGTGATTGTGTATTTATTTTATTTATTGCTTTATGTACAGTTTGTTTTATTACTTTCTTTACTACTTTACATATATCATACTGTCATGCTGTCTGGCTAGATCTGGTTTTGCTTTGGTGGGTGGGTGTTCCATTGAGAGTTAAGGTCCTATACCTGGGACCTGAGTGACACCTAGGCTAGAGTGAATCATATTCTTTCCCATTCCATCTCGGTCTGGTGCGGGAACATGAAACACGGTTCAGATATGGGTTTCTTCTTGAGAACTCTGGGAAGCCTGCTAAGTCTGGATGACCTTTAGTATTGACCTTCAGAAACTGAGGTGAACTAGAGGAGGAACTTTTATGGTTATTGTAAACACTGTACCTCCGGGTTAGAAGTGTTTACACTTCTCATAACTGATCCAAGTCTGAGGATCCTTGTTTTAGAACACCACCTGTGAGGGGGTTGGGCTGTTTACAGGTTTGCAGGTACCTTGACCTCAGAATACCCTGTTACTTTGCTTGATTAAGAATACTCCATGTTGGAACAGTTCTTGTGATTCTAAAACCCTGGACATGCGGCTCTTTATTTGAGCCCCCCACCTTGGTTACTGGATTTATAGACCTCCATCTGGAATTCTTGAACATACTTGGACCTATATCAAGGCATTTGATCAGATCCAGCTCAGTCACAAACCCTTGCATGTCATTTGCATACATAAACATCGCATCATATTGACATTTGCTTATTTGTGTTTCAGGGTATCCATCTTCATTTGGTTTTGGTTTTGACCCCATCTTCAGTATTGGCCTATCTTCATCAGCACCTGCTTCAGTTATCAGCTATCTACTCCTATCACCTGCACCAGCCAATCAGTGGCCCATTCTTCAGTGTTATCATCAGCACCTATCTCTACTCACCTTCAGCATCATGGCTCCTAAAAAGAGCAACATCACCTATCACTTTTTCCAGCCAGAGCTATCTGACATCAGGAGGATTCAGACCCTGATCACTCCAGATCACATACCATTGTTCAGGGAACACTACGGAGATATACTTGATATGGTTATGGATCTGGACCCTTCACAGAGAAGCCTGATCCACACTTGCATTCAGTTTTATGATCCCCCACTGAGATGCTTCACTTTTCAGGACTTTCAGCTAGGCCCTCTATTAGAAGAATACTCATCATTGGTTGGTATTCCTATCAGGGGTGGAATCCCTTTCAACCCTGAGATGGTCTTTCCTGGTAATGGAGAAATAGCAAAGGCTTTGCATCTGGAACCTGTCCTGATTGAGCAGCATATGACTTCTAAAGCTGGAATCCCTGGCTTCCATCTGGATTTCTTGATCTCTCAAGCTACCCTGAAAGTTTCTTTAGGAGAGTGGAAAGCTGTCTGTGCTTTATTGGCCTTGAGCATATATGGAATTGTATTGTTTGCAGATGAGCCTCGATTCATTAGCAAGAATGCAATCCATCTTTTCATCCTGAAGAACCCAGTGCCCACTTTATTGGGGGACCTCTACTACTCAGTGCATCAGAGGAATGAAAAGCAGAGGGGAAGATTAGTGAGGTGTTGTGCTCCATTGTTCCACACTTGGCTTCTCAGGCATCTGCCCAGGACATATGCATTTTTGAATCCTCATCAGCAGAGAAACTGGGCTAAGAGACTCACTGCTCTAACTTCAGCCGATATCAGGTGGTGCACCCAAAGCACCAAAGGCAGGGATATCATCACCAGCTGTGGGCATTTTCCCAATGTGCCCCTAATAGGAGTCAAAGGTAGTATTAATTACAACCCTCTGCTGTTTAGAAGACAACTGGGCTATACACTGGTCCATACTCCTAAGGCACAGGACTTGGTTGAGACTCTTTATTGTGAGAACAAGCCTAATCTGGCTATTGTTAGGCAGGCTGCTTGGGCCTGGGATAATGTTCAAACCAAGGGAATAACCATTTTGGGGAAGTGCAGCAATGTGGCATCAGCACAATATTATGAGTGGTCTCGTGCCAGGGCTCAATTCTCTGGAATGCCCTTTACCATAGAAGATATGCCTGAATCATCTTCAGCACCACCCCCTGCCACTATCAGTTTGGAGGAGTTTGAGAGCTTGAAGGAAAGAAATGAGAAGTTAACCCAGGCTTTGCAGAAGACCCTCCGGGAAAGGAGTGATGGTAGGTTGGAGATTGAGAGGCTAGAGAAGTTGAGAGTGGAGCATCTGGTTAAGATTGAGAAGTCTGGGGATTATATCAAAAAGTCTAAAGCTGGAGAACAAATTCTGAAGAATGCTTGCAAGGAAGCCCAGTTCCAGAGAGCAAGGACAGACTTGTATCTGAAGGAGAGTCAGGCCCGGTGGGTCAGGATCACCGAGGCTCGTACTCTGGAGGACAAGAGAGTTCAAGACAAGATGGAGCAACTGGAAGCTAGTGCAAAAGAACAGCAAGAAGCCCTGGCAGCAGCCCAGAGGGAGATATCAGAGCTGAGGATCAAATCAGGAGTGAAGAGGTCAAAGGACCAAAGTCAGCACAAGAAACTAACGGCAGCTGTTATGACCCGGAATCTCCTCATCAGGAATCTCACGGAGCGTCCAGCTGATCCTGTGACCGAAGCACTTCTCAAGGAAGTTCGTGAGGATGAGTCTGGTCTTGGTGTTTGACCATTTGTTTGTTGTTGCTTTCATTCCATGTACTTTTATTTTCCTGTAATGTATTTTGACCCCTCAGAGGGCTTGTATTTGTAAACAAACTATGTACCATTTTGCTTTTGTAATATATGTATTAGTTTGTTCCATCCGAGTTTCACTTCGAAAGCAACATCAACAGCATCTTCAAGGGTCTGGAAGGGTCAAAACTGAATGCCAAGCCGGATACCTTGAAAACAAATAAGCATACTGCATTGCATGCTAACCCTTTTTGTTTGTTTTGTAGGTTTTTGTTTTATTACCACTAACTCTGTTGTGATGTTCAGGAACTATTGCTCGGCGCCGGGTATTTCCCCTCAATCGTCCGCACCGTTATCCCACCCGTAACAATCTTCCGGGCATCCAAATGGATCAGATGCAGCAGGACCTTACTGAGGTCAGAAACCAAATGGCCAATGAAAGGCTAGAAATGAGGAATCAAATGACGCAGTTTATGGAAGTAATGAACAACATGGCTCAGAGCCAGGAAAGATTAAGGGCCATGGTGGAAAGGCAGAATCAAGAAGATCCACATATAGGAACTGCTGGCACGAGTAATAACGAGAGGGTCCAACCTCATGTCAATCCCCCTGTATTTGTACCACACCTCCATCCTGAGGTCAACATCCCTGCAAATGCTCAAGGGACTGCCACTGCAGCCAGGGTACTGCAGGAAGACCCCCAAGAGGATCAATTCACAGTAATGGGTGCTAGGGAAGAAGCCTATGATAGAAGGCTGGATGAGATAGCTGAGAAATTGAGGTCCTTAGAGTCTCAAAACTCTTTGGGTTTTGACGTCATGGACATGGGCTTGGTAGACGGGGTCAGGATCCCCCATAAGTTTAAGCCTCCTTGCTTTGAAAAATACAACGGGACTTCATGCCCCCGGACTCATTTACAATCATTTCTGGGAAGGCTGAAGGCCTATACTATGGATGAGAAGCTCTGGATGTTCTATTTCGAGGATAGCTTAACAGGAACGTCAAGAGAATGGTACTCTCACTTGACAAGGGCAACTATTAGATGCTGGAAGGACCTGGCAGAGGCCTTCATCAGACAGTATCAGTACAACTTAGATATGGCACCCAACAGGACCCTCCTAATGGGAATGTCACAGTCGTCAAGGGAAAGTTTCCGAGAATATGCCCAGAGATGGAGGCAATTGGCTGCTGCTGTTCAGCCACCTATGTCTGAAAGGGAAATGGCAGACATGTTTATGAACACCCTTCAGGGGACATATATTGACAGGCTGGCTGCTTTCTCTTCCACTAGCTTTGCGGATGTTGTCATAGCTGGGGAGAGAATTGAGAGCCTGTTAAAGATGGGTAAGATATCTGACAACGGTGCCAGCTCGTCCAGTAGTACAAGGAAGCCTTTTGCAGGCCCAAGTGGAACTGGCGAGACCAATGCCATCCACACCAACAGGGGCAGGCCCCAATATGTTCACAGATCAGTGGCAGCAGTCACCATTCCCGCTCCAGCTCATCCTCAGCCAGTTTATCAACCTCCGCAACAAAACTATCAGCAACAACCTCAGTACCATCAACAGAATCAATATCCTCCAAGAAATTACAACAACAGCAACACCAACAACAATAACCAGCAAAGGCCATTCCAACAGAGGCCTTCTCAAGCTAACAGGGTAATCGATCCGATCCCTATGCCATATGCTACATTGCTGCCACAACTCCTGAAACTCAACCTGGTTGAGCTAAGGACGTTGGCACCTCCAGATCCCAACAGTCTACCCAGGAATTATGATTCCAACGCCAGATGTGCCTTCCATTCAAATGCACCTGGCCACAGTACAGAAAAGTGCAGAGCTTTGCACATGAAGGTACAAGACCTGGTAGACTCAAAAGCTCTGAATTTCGCACCACCACCTAATGTCAATAAGAACCCCATGCCAAACCACGGTGGTCCCAGGATTAACGCTATTGAAGAAGACAAGCCGTCTTATTTAATAACCAGTGTGGGTCAGATCCGGACACCGTTGGTAGAAATTAAGGCTCAGCTCCTCGAATGTCAAATGTTCCCGGGGTGTGAGTTAGGGTGTGCTTACTGCAATATTTCAGTCAATGGGTGCGATAACTTGAGGAATGGCATAGACGGTCTCATTCAGAGTGGACAACTTCAGATCACCACATCATTTCCTACAAATTCAGCAATCTCATCAGCAACAACTCCAGAACCTTCTACAACTGCAACAACCATTGTTCCCGACAATTCTTCGGCTTCATCAACAAGTACTTCATCTGTCATTTCAACTAACCAGGCATCAACAAATGTTCCTTCTACAACTCCAGCACCACTCCATTTTGAAACTCCTACAACAACAACATCCATCCTTCCACCAATGTCTCCTACAACACCAGCAACAAATCATGAAGATGTCTCAACTGTCACAATATTTTATGATCCTGAAAACAACTCTGCCTACAACTCAGAAGGTGCTGCTCCCATCAGAGCACCAATTACAATTTATTACGATCCACAGACTATCACAATTCCTTCCGCAGCTGCAACCAGTCCAGTCACTATCACGGTGCCTGGACCAGTACCTTATGAAAGTAGTAATGCCATCCCGTGGCATTACGGCTCTGACCTGTACTGTGAAGGACAAAGAATCACTTTTGAATCATCAACCCCTGCACCACAAATTGACAATGTGGGAGGAGGAGGAGGCTTCACTCGAAGCGGACGTCTTTTCGCTCCACAAATTCAGAGACCCACTGCCGAAGCAGAAGCTGCTGCCAAGGCAAAAGGAAAAAGCTTGGTGCAAGAAGAGTAGACTGTTAGAGAAGCTTTGAAAACACCCTTCGATCAAGAGGTTGATGAGTTCATGCGAATCATCAAAAAGAGTGATTATAAAGTAGTGGATCAGCTTCATCAGACGCCTTCCAAGATCTCAATCCTATCATTGCTTATGTGCTCCGAAGCCCATCGGAACGCACTACTCAAAGTCTTGCACGCAGCTTACGTGCCTGAAGAGATCACTGTCAATCAGCTGGAAGCTGTAGTTGGAAATGTTAACGCTAGTCATGGACTAGGGTTCACCAATACTGATTTGACAACGGAAGGCCGCAACCATAACAAAGCCTTGCACATAACCATGGAATGTAAAGGTGCTGTCCTTTCCCATGTGCTGGTAGACACGGGGTCATCCCTCAATGTCTTGTCTAAAAAGGCCCTGGTGAAGCTAGAATATGATGGATTGGCGTTGAGACCCAGCAACCTAGTGGTGAGAGCCTTTGATGGTTCAAAGAGATCGGTTCTGGGAGAGATTGAATTGCCCATAACGATTGGCCCGCAGACCTTCAAGACGACCTTCTACGTGATGGATATACAGCCTGCCTACAGCTGTCTATTGGGTAGGCCATGGATTCACGCCACTGGCGCCGTGACCTCTACCCTTCACCAGAAGTTAAAATATGAGTGGGAGGGTCAAATCGTTACAATCTGTGGAGAGGAGGATATTTTTGTCAGCCACCTGGCTACCTATAAGTATATTGAGATGGATGGGGAGATCCATGAAACAATGAGCCAAGGTTTCGAAGCCTTGAATGTCAATGAAACATCTGCTGTGCCTGGTACTTCAATATCATCATACCAACAAGCCCGGAAGGTTGTTGAGGGAGGAAACGCCCAGGGCTGGGGCAAACTGTTATCGGTGGAGAAGAAAGAGGATAGATTTGGGTTGGGTTACAAACCAACTCAACAAGATCAAGCAGAGGCTGCAAAGGAGCCCAACTTTGTGAGTGGGGGGATGCTCACCCCTGATGCTGTCAACTGTCTGGAAGACGAGCTGGAAGAAGAACGCAACCTGGAAAGCTGGATTCGTCCAAAGATCCCGGGGAGCAGTATCTCAAACTGGTCTTCCCAGGATATTATAAGAGTTACTCATGCAGAGTAATTATTATTTCCTGTATTTTTATAGCATGCATCAAAGTCTTGCATCTTGCCCAAGATGACAAGACTCATTTTGTAATCGGGCCATCTGTACTTTTTGTGCAAACAAGATTAATCAATGAAATATCAGACATCTTTTTGCAAACGAGTCTTTTTCTTTTCCGCTCACTGTTTTTCCATTTTTCTTTTTGTACAAAAAATAAATGGCAGTATTTTCAAAATGACAACTTTATTTCACTTTTTCTAAAACAAGATTAAAAGCAAATCACTAAAACGAACGAACTGAACCCTTGCAGAGAGTGCCTTCCAGACAGCACCGACAACAGCACGACTATGACTTCGTATGACTTTGACAATCCGATCAATCAAGCCGATGAAGGGGTTGAAGAAGAATATGAGCTTCCTGAAGAGCTAGCCAGGTTGTTAAGGCAAGAGGAAAAGGTTATTACTCCTCACCAGGAGGAGGTTGAAGTGATCAATCTTGGTACAGATGAAGACGTGAAAGAAGTTAAAATCGGGGCCTGCCTACAAGACTCAGTGAAGAAACAACTGATTGATCTGCTTCAAGAATATGTGGACGTGTTTGCTTGGTCTTATCAAGACATGCCAGGTTTGGATACCGACATTGTTGTGCATAAGCTGCCTTTGAGAGAAGAATGCCCGCCAGTTAAACAGAAGCTGCGCCGTACTCGCCCAGACATGGCAATGAAGATCAAAGAAGAGGTACAAAAGCAATGGGACGCCGGGTTCCTTGCTTTAACTAGCTATCCACCGTGGGTTGCTAACATAGTACCTGTGCCTAAGAAGGACGGAAAAGTAAGAATGTGTGTTGACTACCGGGATCTGAACAGAGCTAGCCCAAAAGATGACTTCCCATTACCTCACATTGATGTATTGGTGGATAACACGGCCCAGTTCTCGGTATTCTCCTTCATGGACGGATTTTCAGGATATAATAAGATTAAGATGTCACCTGAAGACATGGAGAAGACAACCTTCATCACACCCTGGGGCACGTTCTGCTACAAGGTAATGCCATTTGGGCTCAAGAATGCTGGCGCAACATATCAACGGGCTATGGTAACACTATTCCACGATATGATTCATAAAGAAATAGAATGTTATGTGGATGACATGATTGCCAAGTCCCTTACAGAGGAAGATCACCTGGTGAATCTGCTGAAGCTATTCAAGCGTCTGAGGAAGTATCAATTAAAGCTGAACCCCAACAAGTGCACATTCGGGGTGCGTTCTGGTAAGCTGCTGGGTTTTATTGTAAGCGAGAAAGGGATTGAAGTTGACCCTGATAAAGTCAAAGCCATCCAAGAGATGCCTGCACCGAGGACAGAGAAAGAAGTTCGAGGGTTCTTAGGTCGATTGAAATACATCTCAAGGTTCATATCCCACCTTACGGCAACCTGTGAACCCTTGTTCAAATTGTTGAGAAAAGAACAGACGGTCAGGTGGAACGAAGACTGCCAAAGGGCTTTTGACACGATCAAAGAATACTTACAAGAACCTCCCATCCTTATGCCTCCAGTGGAAGGAAGACCTCTGATAATGTACTTGACAGTATTAGAAGAGTCAATGGGGTGTGTGTTGGGCCAGCATGACGAGTCTGGTCGAAAAGAGTATGCAATATATTACCTAAGCAAAAAGTTTACCGACTGTGAACAACGTTATTCACTGCTCGAGAAAACTTGCTGTGCTTTAGCGTGGGCTGCTCGCCGACTGAGACAGTATATGTTGACCCACACTACTTTGTTGATATCAAAAATGGACCCAGTCAAGTACATTTTCGAGAAGCCAGCTCTTACTGGACGGGTTGCAAGATGGCAGATGATTCTCACAGAATACGACATTCAATACACATCTCAGAAAGCCATCAAGGGCAGTGTATTATCTGAATATCTTGCTGAGCAACCCATTGATGACTACCAGCCTATGAGATTTGACTTCCCTGATGAAGACATCATGTTCATAAAAGCAAAAGATCATGAAGAGCCTGTTCACACTGAAGGGCCTGACCCGGAAGAAGAATGGACTATGATGTTTGATGGGGCTGTTAACATGAATGGTCGTGGTGTTGGTGCAGTACTCATTACACCTAAGGGAGTCCACATGCCTTTCTCGGCAAAACTCGCTTTCAACTGCACTAACAACGAAGCTGAATACGAAGCTTGTATTATGGGTCTTGAGGAAGCCATTGACCTCAGGATCAAGACATTGACCGTATTCGGAGATTCAGCTTTGGTGATCAATCAAACCAACGGAAAATGGTACACCCACCAGGATCATCTGATACCTTACAGGGATTACACAAGGAGGTTATTGACTTTCTTTACAACAGTCAAGCTTGAGTATATCCCTCGGGACGAGAATCAGTTTGCAGATGCTCTTGCTACCATTTCAACCATGATCAAAGTTCAAGCTGCTAACTTTGTACCTCAGATTTCAGTATCCAGACTCGACAGACCAGCATATGTGTTCGCAGCAGATGTTGTTAAAGATGATAAGCCTTGGTTCCATGACATTAAATGCTTCTTGGAGGATCAAACATACCCACCTGGGGCATCTTCCAATGATAAGAAGACTTTGAGAAGGCTTGCTGGAAGTTTCTTTCTGAACACTGATGGGTCTTTATACAAAAGGAACTTTGATATGGTACTCCTCAGATGTGTTGATAGGACAGAAGCAGACTTGTTAATGCATGAAGTGCACGAAGGATCCTTTGGTACCCATGCAGGAGGGCATGCCATGGCCAAGAATTTGTTGAGATCAGGCTATTACTGGATCACAATGGATGCAGACTGTTGTGCCTATGCCAGGAAATGCCACAAATGCCAGATTTATGCGGATAAGGTGCATGTGCCTCCCAATCCTTTGAACATAATGTCTTCACCCTGGCCCTTTGCTATGTGGGGTATTGACATGATTGGTAAGATTGAGCCAACTGCTTCAAATGGCCACAGATTTCTCCTGGTCGCCATCGACTATTTCACCAAGTGGGTTGAAGCAGCCTCATATGCAAACGTCACAAGACAAGTGGTAGCCAGATTTCTGAAAAGAGATATCATCTGTCGGTACGGAGTGCCCGAGCGAATCATTACTGATAATGGTTCCAACTTGAACAACAAAATGATGGCAGAACTGTGCCGGGACTTCAAGATCCAACACCACAATTCTTCTCCTTACAGGCCAAAGATGAACGGCGCTGTTGAGGCAGCAAATAAGAATATCAAGAAGATTGTGCAGAAGATGGTAGTCACTTACAAAGACTGGCATGAAATGCTACCATTTGCCTTACATGGGTACCGCACGTCAATCAGGACATCCACTGGGGCAACACCGTATCAGCTTGTGTTTGGTATGGAGGAAGTCCTACCTGTTGAAGTTGAATTACCCTCTCTGCGGGTACTAATGGATGTTAAACTGAGCGAGGCAGATTGGGTCCGATCCCGATTCGAACAACTGAGTCTGATTGAAGAGAAAAGGTTGGCTGCAATCTGTCATGGGCAGTTATATCAGAAAAGAATGAAGAAAGCCTTCGATCAGAAAGTCAGGCACCGAGAGTACCAAGTGGGAGATCTTGTGCTGAAGAGAATCCTCCCTCCTCATACAGACCACAGGGGCAAGTGGACTCCAAATTATGAAGGACCATTCGTGGTAAAGAAAGTTTTCTCTGGTGGAGCGTTGATGCTCAGCACCATGGATGGTGAAGATTTCCCGTCCCCTGTGAACTCAGATGCAGTTAAAAAATACTTCGCATAAAAATGACCCGCTGGACACAAAAACAGAATGTAAGTCCAGGCAAAAATAGGGCATCCCGGCGAGTCAAAAACAGAATAAAAGACTCGGGCAAAAATAAGGGAAAATAAATAAAAAATGTACACCCGCTGAGTTGAAAAGCCACATTGGACAGCTCAGGCAAAAATGGGTATCCCGATGGATTGAAAACCCGAAAGGGCGATCCATGCAAAATAAGGGAATAAGCGAACAACTGCATTCTGAATTCGTCTGTATCACCTACAACTTGGTAAGCTTCGAAAGGATCAAGCCTCAGCCAGAATCAACATTCTTCAGAAAGCAAGATGAGAAGAACGTCAAAAGTCATACGGGTCATAGTGAAGAGGAAGCTCCTTAAAGCGTCATCAACACTGCCAACATTTTGTTTCTCAATTTGTAATGATCTCCTCATTTCAGGGGATATGTTCCTTTGACTGTATCTCGCCAATTCAGGGCATATGAATTAATAAAATCAGATTTTCAGTCATGTCTCGTTTTGTACATTTTATTTGCAAAAAATGTCTGATGTCTTAAAAGAAAAAACTGACTGCATAAGAATACAGATGCTTATCTTCAAATAAAAACATGCTTGCAGGAAAAATGCTTACTCTCAGAAGTATCTAAATTCCTATGACGGAATCCAGTAAGGGATACCTCGGGATTATCTTGTGCGTTTCTCTATCTTTTTCAGGATCGCAGGTATCCAGAACGCAACTTGGGGCATGAAAACTTTACCCCAGCAAGCTGGCAAATCAACACTCAATTTTAGCACTCGAAGTGTTCTCTCCCCATCTGAGTTGCCTTTCATGACTCCTCCCAGTTGAGTCAGCCATTTATTACTTATCCCCATCAGAATGGGCAGGTATCACGGGAGATGCCCATATCCCCGGCTGAGTCAAGAAGCTACCGTAACAGAACTTCTAGGGAGGTCTTTCAGTGATTCCTCTCTTTCTCCCCAGCCGAGTTGCCATCTCGCCCTCAGCCGAGTGCAAAAGTCAGGGAACCACCTCCCCACAGAGCTCCAGCCTCTATCCAGAAGAGCAACGCATAGAAGATCACAACAGAGTGAAGAAAGCTTCTACAAACCCCAGTTGGGTCCTATATTTATTGGAATAGGTATCTCAGTGACCCGAATCCCCAAGCAGATATCATCTCATCAGATCTACCAATGATCTCATCCCCAGCTGGGACATCTACTTCAACCGGATCGATCGAAGATCTTCGTAGCAATGGGACCCGGATCCCGGTTTGGTATCTTTGCATAATCATAGCATTCGCATCATGTTCACCCACAAAGCGTAGCATTCCGTTTTAACACGGAGCATTACGGCAAAAATCCAACACATAGCATAATCATAAGCCATGTTTTGAATCAGCACTTGTGAATAATGACAGTTCATCAACGTACAAAGAAAAATCCCCACCAGAGTCCCCAGCAAAAGCAGCTGCCTCACAACCACAAACACCAGTATATACTCATTTTAACACCCACCCGCATCATCATCCCCCAGTAAAGTCACCTGAACACTCTTTGCAAACAAGATCACCCGTATTACAGATACGTCCAGACACCCGTCCGTGTCATACGCCAGCAGAAAGCCAAAGACATCCTCTTTGCACTCACATATACCTATATACACTTTCGTGACACCCGTCCGTGTCATATCCCCAGCGCAGTCGCTTACACTTTTGCAACCCACATACTTGTTGATATTATTATCCTTTTCTCTCTTGACACTCGTCCGTGTCACTCTCCCCAGCAGATAAACACTCATCTATGCAATACTCATAACTCATGTTACACCTATACAGATGCTCGTCCGTATCTTGTATATACATATATATCCCCACAGATTCAACACTAGTCCTTGTTCTTTGTTAACCTGTTGGTACTCGTCCGTACCATCATCTCTGAACATGCGTCCAGCGTTTGTTTCTACATGATACTCGTCCGTATCATAGTCTTAAGGATGCTCGTCCGCATCTTTAATCCATACACCGTGTCAAAAACTTCTGTCTTCTTGGATATAGATACTCGCCTGTGTCTACTTTTCCCCAAAAGAATCCTCTCAGATTCAACACTCGTCCGTGTTCTCTGTTAACCAGTTGATACTCGTTCGTATCATCATCTTTGAACACGTGTCAGTATTTGTTTCTATCCGATACTCGTCCGTATCGTAGTCTTAGGGATGCTCGTCCGCATCTTTAAACTATACACAACATCTAAACACTTATACCTTTTGTTTCTTGGGTGTAAACACTCGTCCGTGTTTACTACTCCCCAGTAGATCGCCAACAGAGCAAATTTTCTTTTTATCTGACACTCGTCCTGTGTCAAGATAAACCCTGAGAGCAGCCGTCCCCTGCTAGGTGGTCGTCCTTCACCTCTTGATGGTCGTCCTCCATCATGCTCATCCGATGGCCGTCCCCATCGTTGATTTTTTAGCAGCCGTCCCCTGCTAGGTGGTCGTCCTCCACCTCTTGATGATCGTCCTTCATCATTTTATCCAATGGCCGTCCCCATTGTTGATTTTGGTTATCTGGCATTCGTCCTATGTCATGACAAACCTTGAGAGCAGTCGTCCCCTGCTAGGTGGTCGTCCTCCACCTCTTGATGATCGTCCTTCATCATTTTATCCAATGGTCGTCCCCATTGTTGATTTTGGTTATCTGGCATTCGTCCTATGTCATGACAAACCTTGAGAGCAGCCGTCCCCTGCTAGGTGGTCGTCCTCCACCTCTTGATGGTCGTCCTCCATCATGCTCATCCGATGGCCGTCCCCATCGTTGATTTTCGGCAGCCGTACCCTGCCAGGTGGTCGTCCTCCACCTTTGATGGCCGTCCCTATCATAATTCCTTTATTCCCCAACAGAGCAGTCGTCCCCTGATAGGTGATCGTCCCTCACCTTTGATGGTCGTACCCCATCATCTGTTTATTTCATTTATTCTTTAACCCGATGGCCGTCCCCGTCGTGGTCCCTTTTCTTTTTAGCCCGATGGCCGTCCCCATCGTCGGTTACTTTGCTTTATGAACTTGATGGCCGTCCCCGTCATGTTTCATTGACCCCCAGAGAATTCTACAACTTTATCTTGATGGCCGTCCCCATCATAATCTTATTTTTCTCTGCTAGTCGGCCGTCCCCGTCTTGGCTTTACCTTTTATCCCCAGCATGTCGGTCGTCCCCGTCATCGCTATTTACCCAGCAGTCGTCCTCTGCTCGACGGTCGTCCTCCGTCGCCCACACTTTACAATATACTTTATTTTCTTTTACAATCTATATCCCTTTTCTTCTTCATTCTGTGAGTGCAAACTTTGGACTGTCTTTGGTATTCAACCACAAGTTATCTTGTTTGCCTGTTAAGCCGTTACTTACAACCTGCACAGCTAACTCATGTTTGAATAGGGGCAGCTGTAAACACCCCAAATTTTCCCTCACCCTTTCACACCATGGCTTGTGGTCATTTCATATGCATAAACACAATCATATCATCTCATATCTCATTTTTGATTCACTGCATAGATTCAAAGTCATCTGCACCTAGGGTTTGTGATCTGAACAATCCAAGAGCCTTTTGAGCCACTCCAAGGCTACCAATCACTTCAAAGGGGTCCATGTATGTTCTTATATCATATTACATCCCCTCAAAGTCAAAAATGCCAAAGAATCACAAGAACTGGGATTGGTGTGAATGCAGAGCCAAGTTTGACTGCACAGTTGACCTAAAATTAGGGTTTTGGTTTCATAGGCCATAACTCCAAATTTTTTGGTCATTCTTGTTTCCATTGGTCTCTATATGGTATAGGGAGTATGCATATCAATTTTTATGAAGAAATTCCATGGGGAAGTCATCTGATCAAGAGTTGACTTTTCAGACAAGTCAGTGTAAAATCAGGGCATCTGAGGCCCCCAATGACCCAACCAAGGGGTGATCTTCATCATTTTGAGTGTATATGATCTTTATTTGATCATGGAAGAAGGTTGAAGTTCACAAAATTCAATAATTACAAGTTTTTGCAAAGTTGACTTTTTAGGGCATGGTTGACTTTTCAAGAATATGTCATTTTATGCCATTTTTCAAGCCTTGCTTTTTGATCCAAAAATGCTTCAAATGGAAAAACTTTGGTCATGAAAGTTGTAGAATACATTTTTCCCTTTTCAAAAAGTACAAGAACATGACCTAATTCATTTTGGATCAAAAGTTATGGTGTGACAAAGTTGGCAAAAATCACTAATTTTCAAGTTATGCACCAAAAGGCAAAGTTGCAAATTCTCCTTTCAAGGCCAATTCAGTCATCATATGGGCCTCTAATTCACTCAACATGATCACACAACTTCTAAAAATCAGATTTGAACCAAGATCCCTCATGTTTCATGGTTTGTATAGCAAGAAAATCACATGTGAACTAGAAATGATCAAGTTGCAAAACCACTCATCACACCTCACCAACTTGATGTCTTGGATGCTGGACCAGCCATAGCTTCTCTCCATGCCATGTTGCGCCATTCCATGTACTTGTGCTAGCCTAGAACCAAGCCCATGCCTCTCTTACAACAAAGTGGACTTTTTGCAAAAGTAGACATCCCAATCACAGCAGGCCAGGTCACATCACCTGACCAATGGGAGTTCTTTATGCAAGGAAAATGTTGGCCATAACACCAAAGAAGCAAGGCCTGAAACACAACACAACATCACATTCACAAAATCACCCTCACTTGCATCTTCCTTCGAAACTCTTTGCACAAACCACCAACATTCAAACCAGTTTCACCAATCATTTTACCATGTTCCATTGAGCCAAAACCAACAAGACTTAGGCCTGAATCAAGCAAGAACACCATTCCTCCATTTTCACTCTCAGAAGCAAAACCATTCGAATCTCTCTCCACAGCTCACAAACACACAAGCAAACTTCATAAACCTCTTCAACATCCCTCCCTGGTCACTAAGCACCCCTCAAAACATCCCAAAGCTTAAAGAATCAGAAACACGATTCTTACACCATCCTGAACAGAACTCAAGCAAACTCTTCAACCAGCCCAAATAAACTTCAAGCAAGCCTGGCAAACACTTTGGAGAGGTCATTGGAGTTGTTTAGAAGCAAGAAACTGGCCCAGAAGCTCCTATCTTGAAAGCTTCGAATCAGGTAGCTATGGCATTCCATTTTTCCAGAACCTCTTTTTATTGTTTCTAATTGATTAAGTATGCCTCACTGATCATCCTGAACTAAAAATTATTGAAAATGGTTGAGAAATGAAGTTGTATTGCTTGTCTGAAATTTTGGCCGTTTTTGTTCTTTGCTTCGATTCATGATCATGGCTGGAAATAAATGAGAAATGAGGGTGGGGTTGAGTTTAGGAGAGTGAGAGGAGCAAATCTGGAGCTTTAGAGCTCCAGAAATGACCTAGGGAAGGTTTTGGAAATTCTCAGGGAGGGAGGTCACCGGGGAAGACGACCGGAGCTCGTCTCCGGTGACCTGAAAGTGATTAGCTGGTAATTAGGGTTAGGGCACCAAGTTTAAATGTGAGCCACTGGATTTCATTTCCCGCGCGTGTATGGAGGGCCTGAATCACTTCATTAACTTTTAATTATGGGTTAATATTTAATTAATTAGGATTAGGCTGGTTTGAACCTGGGCCGTCCAGATGCGCGCCCAGTCAAACCTCTTGAACCCAGAATCAATCTCAGCCTCTCCTTCTGATTACTTCCATTTATTTTAATTTTTATTTCATTTCTTTTCATTTAATTTGCATAATTTATTTAAAATAGTAAAAATTGTCTAAAAATTATGAAACTTTTTCTCAAGGATTTCAATAATTTTTATGACACAAAAATATTTTTATTTTCATTTTTAGCATTAAAAAAGTATTTTTAAATATTTAAAAGTTTATTTTTAATTGATTAATGAGAATTAATTTATTAAAAATACTTTTAGGTATTTAAAAATCACCAAAAAATTCATGAAATGTTCTAAGACATTTAGAAACATTGTCCAACCTTCAAGCCAAATTTCTTTTTTGATCTTGATGCATTTTGAGAATTTTTCATTGAATTAAAATCATTTTTGTGCATTATTTTGATCCAAAGTTCAAAAAATCATTTCTGCCTATCCATGAGGAGTTGGACATTGATTCCTTTTGCATTGCATTGTGTTTAGCATGTAGTTTTTGAGTCTAAATGGCCATGATTTGATCTTTCATTTTCAATTTGTTTGGCATTTCTTTTGTTTGGAAACCCTAAAAACCCTAGAATCTTGTAAAAATCATAACTTGAAATTGGTTAGGAGTTGAGACCTCTCCTTTGGGCATTGGATTAGTATAGGATTAGGGGTCCTTTGAGTGGCATTTTCCATTTTTTATCTTAGGGTTTGCTTCTGATTCTGATTTTTGTTTGTTGCATTGATCATAAACCCTAATTTGGGCTTTCATATGCATCCATCTTGCATTCTCTTGCATAACATGACTTGCCATGACATTTCAAGCATCCATTTGATTCATTTGACATCATAAGACATATTGAAAGCATGTTTGACCATTGCATCATGTACTTGCCATATTGTATGCCATGTGCACTTCATAACTTTTCATGTATGTTCATGGTTCCTAGCTTGCTTCATTTGCATTCATGAACTTGTATGATCATTTCCATGTGCTGCCTCATATTTGTAGCATCTCATAGCATCATAAGCATCATGTATATGCTTCTGGTTTTGTCTCTCATCATGTCATCTCATCCCATTTTGCATTGCATTGCATTTCTTTTCTAACCTTTCAGGTGGTAAGTGATTTTGAGAAGTGGATTTGCCTTCACTTCTCAAACTTTCTTCTCATCTCTCTCTTGCATCCATGCTGCATTTTTATATGTGTTTGAGATTGAGCTTGCTCATTCTTCCTCTTCCCGCTTTCTTTCTTCAAGTGACTTGACTTCTTGAATGAAGCAAGTCACTTTGTTTCTCTTGATCCTTTCATCTGCTTCCTGGTGGTTCTATTGAAGATTATTCTTGCAAACTTCACAAACCTTAGGAACAACCAAGCATGACAATGATTAGGGTTTTGATTAGTCTCCCCTCATAGTTTTACCTTTGTGTCTCTTTTGAGTCTTCTCTTCTCATCTCATAATCAGGGACTAAACCCTAAAGGCTTTAAGGCTTTGTGATTAAGCTTATGCCTGCATCCTTCTCTTAGGATGGAGTGTATAACTTTAATCCTAAGTGTAAAACCCTTAATGTGTTTAACTCCTTCAATCAATCCATCTAATAATCATCAAGACATCACACTTGTAACTTGGGCCTTGCATTAGGGTTCTAATTCTTCCTTAACTGGTTAAGAAGGACTAACCCTAGTGTTAATGGACAAGTCCCCCTCAAGTTGTCTTACAAATCATAAAACTCACTTTATCATCATACCATTAAATAAAATCCACTTAATCAAAGGCTTGTTTTGTCATGAGTTTTTTCCCTAATCATGGATTAAGTTGAGGAGCTTTCCTCAGCTTAAACATTCTCATCTATTATCCTTCTATTAGGATGGTGTAATGAGTCTGTTCAATCCTTGATTATGGCTTAACCTCATTACTCAACACTAAACAAAAACAAAAAAAACATCTAAATAATCACAAGTAGGTTAGTGATCTTAATTCTACATCAAAGGTGATTAAGTGTGAGAATCTGACTTCACACTTAAGGTATTCTCATTACCCCTAATCAGAGGGAAGATGTGATGAGTTTACTAAATCCATTGGTTTAGGCTTAAGCTCATTAACTTATGACAAACTTCAAAAAAGCAATAAAAGACTGAAAACTCAAAAACAAACAATAATCGTCTCCTTCGGGATTCTTTTCTCATCTTACTCACTCACAAACGAGAACTTGCTTCTTCCGTCTAATGCAAGACAGTCTGCACCTGAGCCAGACAGGTCATACACTTGAGCATAGACAAGTAAGCAATTCACAAGTCAATTCATCTTTCAGTCTCTTTGGGTCGAACTACGGTGTTCTGACTTCCTCATTGCACGAGAGGATACGTAGGCATAACTTAACAGTTATCGAACAAAAGTCTCTGTATATTCCCCCTCCTCCAGCTTTATTCTTTTAGCCTCATGGTCTTGAGCATCTTATTCCTGTTCTTACACTGACACTTTCATACTTCACATCACTTATACACTTTACACTGACACCTGTACATCCTTTTCCAGCTCTTTTGCACACAAATTGCACTGACACTACCCCTTTAAAACACAAATCTTTCAAGCGTGGATCCCGTCGAGTACGGCGGACAATCTGGGTGCTAATACCTTCCCAGGTTGTAACCAACCCGCTTTCTCAGTCTCTCTGGTTCGCTAACCGTCTTATCCGTCTCTTTCTAGGTCTATGCAGCATTGCCTTTCCTCCGGGATAAAAATGCCTAGCTGGCGACTCTATTCATCTCCAGTGAGTTCACGGCTGTGTGTTCTCACTGTCCTCTTCGCCGACCGTTCGCGTCTGTACCTTTATCTGGGCCCATTTCCCATTTATCGGGAGCGACACCCATGCAGGAGGGCATGCCATGGCCAAAAAGCTGTTAAGATCAGGCTACTACTGGATCACAATGGATGCAGACTGTTGTGCTTATGCCAGAAAATGTCATAAATGCCAGATTTATGCGGACAAGGTGCATGTGCCTCCCAATCCTCTGAATGTGATGTCTTCACCCTGGCCCTTTGCCATGTGGGGCATTGATATGATTGGCAAGATTGAACCGACTGCTTCAAATGGCCACCGATTCATCCTGGTTGCCATTGACTATTTCACCAAGTGGGTTGAAGCAGCTTCATATGCAAATGTTATAAGGCAGGTGGTAGCCCGATTTCTGAAGAGAGACATCATCTGTCGGTATGGAGTTCCCGAGCGAATCATTACTGACAATGGTTCCAACTTAAACAACAAAATGATGGCAGAACTGTGTTGGGACTTCAAGATCCAACACCACAATTCTTCTCCTTACAGGCCAAAGATGAATGGCGTTGTTGAGGAAGCTAACAAGAATATCAAGAAAATTGTGCAAAAGATGGTAGTTACCTACAAAGACTGGCATGAAATGCTACCATTTGCCTTGCATGGGTACCGTACGTCAATCAGAACATCCACTGGGGGAACACCGTATCAGCTTGTTTACGGTATGGAGGCAGTCCTACCTGTTGAAGTTGAACTACCCTCATTGCGGGTGTTAATGGATGTTAAGTTGAACGAAGCAGAATGGGTCCGGTCCCGATACGAGCAACTGAGTCTGATTGAAGAGAAGAGATTAGTTGCAATCTGTCATGGGCAGCTGTATCAGAAAAGAATGAAGAAAGCCTTCGATCAGAAAGTCAGGCTCCGAGAGTACCAAGTAGGAGATCTTGTGCTGAAAAGACTCCTCCCTCCTCATACAGACCACAGGGGAAAGTGGACTCCGAATTATGAAGGACCATTCGTAGTAAAGAAAGTTTTCTCCGGTGGAGCACTCATGCTTAGTACTATGGATGGTGAAGACTTCCCGTCCCCTGTGAATTCAGATGAAGTTAAAAAATACTTCGCATAAAAATGACCCGCTGGACATAAAAACAGAATGAAAGTCCAGGAAAAATAGGGCATCCCGGCGAGTCAAAAACAGAATAAAAGACTCGGGCAAAAATAAGGGAAATAAATAAAAAATGTACACCCGCTGGGTTGAAAAGCCGCATTGGACAACTCAGGCAAAAATGGGTATCCCGATGGATTGAAAACCCGAGAGGGCGATTCATGCAAAATAAGGGAATAAGCGAACAACTGCATTCTGAATTCGTCTGTATCACTTACAACTTGGTAAGCTTCGAAGGGTTCAAGTTTTGTTCAGAATCAACCCTCTTCAAAAAGCAGGATAAGAAGAACGTCAAATGTCATACGAGTCATAGCAAAAGGGAAGCTCCTTGAAGCGTCATCAACATTGCCAATACCTTTTGTTTCTCAATTTGTAACAATCTCCACATTTTAGGGGATTTGTTTCTTTGACTGTATCTCGCCGATTCAGGGCACACGAATTAATAAAATCAGATTTTCAGTCATGCTTCGTCTCGTACATTTTATTTTCATTTGCAAGAATGTCTGATGTCTTCAAGATACTGATTGCATAAATACAGATGTTTCTCTTCTAAAAAATACGAGCTTGCAGGAAATATACTTACTCCCGGGGGTGTCTAAACTCATATGATGGAATCCGGTAAGGGATACCTCGGGATTACTTGTGCGCTTCTCTATCTTTTCAGGATTGCAGGCATTCGAAGCACAGCATGGGGCATGAAAGCTTCATCCCAGCAAGCTGGCAAATCATTATATATTCAGTCTGAACACCAGAGGTGCTTTCTCCCCAGCTGAGTTGCCATTTATTTTTCCTCCTCAGCCAAGTACAAAAGCCAGGGAACCATTTCCCCACAAAGTTTCAACTCCTATCCAGAAGAGCAATACCTGAAGATCTCACAACAGAGTGAAGAAAGCTTCTACAAACCCCAGCTGGGTCTCTCATTACCAAGACGGGTCTATCAGTGACTTACTCCCCCATGCAAAGTCACATCTTATCAGATCTACCAATGATCTTATCCCCAGCTGGGATATCTACTTCAAGCAGATCAGCCGGAGATCTTCGCAGCAACGGGATCCGAATCCCAGATCGGTATCTTTTGCATAATCATAGCATTCGCATCATATTCTCCCCTCAGAGCGCAGAATTTCGTCTGATACGGAACATTACGGCAAAAATCAAACATATTGCATAATCATAAGCTAGTTTCTGAATCAAGCACTTGTGAATATTGACAATCCGTCAGCGATATATAGAAAACTCCCCGAATTCCCCGGCAGAAAGCCAAGGCATCTCCCTTAAAGATACAGATACTTCCTGACACCCGTCCGTGTCATATCCCCAGTAGAAAGCCAAAGCGTCCTCTTTGCACTCACAGATACATATATCTATACAAATTCCCTGACGCCCGTCTGTGTCACTTTCCCCAACAGAGGTACTTGAAACATTTTGTAAACCATACACTTGTTTATTACACTTTCCTCTTTTGACACTCGTCCGTGTCACTCTCCCCAGCAAGTTAAACATTCCTGTACACCACTCATACTTATTACTCATGTTTCACTCATACAGATACTCGTCCGTATCTTTTATACACCGCTTATATCCCTTCAGATTCGACACTCTTCCGTGTTCTTTGTTAACCAGTTGATACTTGTCCGTATCATCATCTCAGAACATGCGTCAAGCGTTTGTTTCTACCCGATACTCATCCGTATCGTATTCTTAAGGATGCTCGCCCGCATCTTTAATCTATGCACCGTGCCGAACACTATTGTCTTCTTGAATTTAGACACTCGTCTGAGTCTATCTTTCCCCAGAAGAGTCCCCGCAGATCCGATACTCGTCCGTGTTCTTTGTTAACCAGTTGGTACTCGTCCGTATCATCATCTCTGGACATGTGTCAATATTTTTTTCTACCTGGTACTCGTCCGTATCATTGTCTTTAGGATGCTCGTCCGCATCTTTAGTCTATACACAGTACCCAAACACTTGTACCTCTCATTTCTTGGATGTAGACACTCGTCCGTGTTTACTTTTCCCCAGCGAAGTCCCCAACAAAACTTGTTGAGCTACTTCCTTTCTATCTGACATTCGTCCTATGTCATGATACCTTTTCGGCAGCCGTACCCTGCCAGGTGATCGTCCTTCACCTTTAGATGATCGTCCCTCATCCTTTCCCCAGCGGAGTATCCATTATTGGAACCCTTTTCTATCTGGCATTCGTCCTATGTCGTGATATAGAGCAGCCGTCCCCTGCTAGGTGATCGTCCTTCACCCTTTGATGATCGTCCTTCATCATGCTTATCCTATGGTCGTCCCCGTCGTTGATCTTGTTATCTGGCATTCGTCCTATGTCATGATAAACCCTGAGAGCAGTCGTACCCTGCTAGGTGATCGTCCTTCACCTCTTGATGATCGCCATTCATCATGCTTATCTGATGGCCGTACCCATCGTCGACCTTTTTATCCGGCATTCGTCCTTTGTCGCGTTACTTTTGGCAACCGTACCTTGCCCGGTGATCGTCCTTCACCTTAGATGACCGTCCCTCATCTTATCCCCATCGGAGCAGCCGTCCCCTGCTAGGTGATCGTCCTTCACCTTTGATGACCGTACCTCATCACTTATTTTTACCTCTAATCCCCAGAGAGTCTTATAGCTTTACCTAATGGTCGTCCCCATCATAATCTCTTATATCCCCAGCTTGTCGGTCGTCCCCGTCATTGCTTTATTTCTCGCATTTTCCCCAGCATGTCGGTCGTCCCCGTCATTGCTTTATCCCCAGCAGTCGTCCTCTGCTCAACGGTCGTCTTCCGTCGCCCGCATTTTATAATATACTTTATTTTCTTTTACAATCTATATCCCTTTTCTTCTTCATTCTGTGAGTGCAAATTTTGGACTGTCTTTGGTATTCAACCACAAGTTATCTTGTTCGCCTGTTAAGCCGTTGCTTACATTCTACACAGCTTACTCATGTTTGAATAGGGGCAGCTGTAAACACCCCAAATTTTCCCTCACCCAATCACACCATGGCTTTTGATCTTTTCATGCATAAATTCAATCATAGCATCTCATATCACATTTTTGATTCACTGCATTGGTTCAAAGTCATCTGCATCTAGGGTTTGTGATCTAAGCCATCCCAGAGCCATTTGAGCCACTCCAAAGGTCTTCAATCACTTCATAGGGGTCCCTGTATGTTCAAGCATCATATTGTATCCCCACAAAGTCAAGAAAATCAAAGAATCACAAGAACTGAGAATGGCATGGAAGCAGAGCCAGGTTTAACTGCACAGATGACCTAGAATTAGGGTTTTGGTTTCAAAGGCCATAACTCCAAATTTTTTGTTCATTCTTGTTTCTATTGGTCTCTATATGGTATAGGGATCATGCATATCAATTTTTATGAAGGAATTCCACAGGGAAGTCATCTGATCAATAGTTGACTTCTTAAGCAAGTCAGTGTAAAATCAAGGCATCTGAGGCCCCCAATGACCCAACCAAGGGGTGTTCTCCATCATTTTTATTGTGTATGATCTTTATTTGATCATAGAAGATGTTATAAGTTCACAATATTGAAGAATTTCAAGCCATTTGCAAAGTTGCCTTTTTGGGAAAATGACTTTTAATGGAAACTTGCCAATTTGGGAAACTTTTTCAACCCTTGCTTTTTGATTCAAAAATGCTTCAAATGAGAAAACTTTGGTCATGAAAGTTGTAGAATGGATCATTCCCTTTTCAAAAAGTACAAGAAATCATTCTAATTCATTTTGGATCAAAAGTTATGGCTTGTCAAAGTTGGGAAAAATCACATAATTTCAAGTTGTGTACTAAAGAGGCAAAGTTGCAAAAACACTTGCCAAGACAAATTGTGCTTTCAAATGAACTTCTAATATTTGTACAAACATAAACCAAAGCTTAAAATTCAGAATGCACTAAAGTTTTGCCCATTTTCATGACTTATGGATCAAGAAACTTCAAAAGGGCCAAAGTTGGACAAAGTTGCAAAACCCATGATAAACCCTAGTCCACTTGCTGCATTGCCTCTAATCCTTTTCCATGGCTCTCCCTGATTCAAGCTGCAGCCAAGCCATGCTTTGTACCCTCACTGCCATAGCCCATACCTCTCTTACACAAAACTTGACTTTTTTGCAAAAACCTCATACCAATCAGCCTGTGCCACACCAACCCCTCTGACCTCTCTAGTTGTGATAAGTGGACCAAATGCAACATAACACACCACACACACAAGCCTGAAACTCTCCCCAAGACATAGCACCAAGCTTTGCCCTCTTATGCATTTCCATTCGAAACACATCACACAAGCATCAAACATAAAAACAAACTCCATAGAACATCTCAGCATGTCTCACTGATCATCCCTGACCCTTCACCTTGCCCTGAAACTCCCTGAAATCAAAATACGATTTCTCTCCCTCACTGAACAGAACCTCATCAAACTCACAAACCAACCATTTTAAACTTCAATCAAGCCTCAAAGCTTCATCAGGAGGATCATTGAAGCCATTTTGAAGCAGAGAAGCAGGCAGAAAGCTCCTGGATTGAAAGCTCCTTTTCAGGTGAGCTCAAGAACTTTTTTTCCAAAAACGCATTTTTAAGTTCTTAATTGAATCTATGTGATGTGCTGATCATGCTGATATGTTTAGTTTTGCAAATGATTAAGTATTGAGTGTGTATGAAGCTTCTGAAAGTTTTTGACCTAAAAAACCTTTTGATTCGATTCAGCTTTGATACGAAAAATAAATGCGTTTTGTTTGTTGATTCTTGTTATATGATGTGTGGGGATGGATTCTGGGCAGAGAAATCAAGTTTTAGTGACCTAGGGAGTGAGTTAGCAATTTTCAGGGAAGGAGGTGGCCGGAGAAGATGACCGGAGGTCATTTCCGGCCACCTGAAAGTCATTAGGGCTTTAAATGCGTTTAGGGCAAAGTTTGAATGTGGACCCTTGATTTGGAGGACTTTTGTTGACTCCCGCGTGAACGTGTGGCCTGGATTCGTCATTAAAACCCTAACCCTTGATTAATTAATTAAAAAACAAATTAGCCAGATTTGAATCTGGGCCCTTGGATCTGGCGCGCAGTCAACCAGTCCAAGCCCAGATCAAATCCTGGCCCTCCCCCTTGCATACTTTCATTTTCTTTTATTTTTATTTGTATTTAAATTGTTTTATCTTTCATATTTTATTTAAAATAGCAAAATACCTTTAAAAATTATGAAATTTTTTGTCAAGAGTTTCATTAATTTTTAAAACCCAAAAATATTTTTATTTTTATTTTTTGCACTGAAATTATATTTAAATTATTTAAATGTTTATTTTTAATTAATTAATGGAAATTAATTAATTAAAAATGCATTTAGGTATTTAAAAATCACAAAAAAATTCACATTGCATTTAGAAACATTTATAAACATTGTCCAACTCTCAAACCAAATTTCTTTTTTGTTCTTGATGCCTTTTGATCATTTTCATTGGATTTAATTTCATTTCAAGGCAATATTTTGTTTCAATCTTCAAAAATTCCTTTCTGCCTAACCATTGAGAATTGGATGATGATTCTTTTTGCATTGCATCTTGCATAAAATGTAGTTTATATGGTAAATTGGATTTGAATTGATCTTGCATTTTCAATTTGTTTAGCATTTTTCTTGGTGAAGTACCTTAAAATCCTAGCAATCTTAGGAAATTCATAACTTCCACTAGGTTAAGAGTTGGATCCTCTCCTTTGGGAAGTGAGTTTGTATAGGTTTAGGGTGTCTTTGATTGCATTTTCAAATTTTTATCATGTCATTTGCTTCTGGTTTTGGATTTTTGCTTTGCATGATGCATGTAACCCTAATTTGTGCCTTCCTTTGCATCCATCTTCCATTTGCTTGCATCCATTGACTTGCCATGACATTTTGTGCATTCACTTGATTCATAATACATCTTAGGACATATTAGAATCATGTTTGATCATTGCATCTTGCATTTGCCATTGTTGCATGTCATTTGCATTTCATAACTTTTCATGAACCTCCATGGTTCAAAGCATGTTTCCTTTGCACCCATATGCTTGTTTGATCATTCTCATGCCTTGCCTCATGATTGTATCATCTCTTAGCATCATTAACATCATACTTATGCTTCTGGTTTTTCTTTGCATCATGACATTGCATCCCATTTGCATTGCATTTCATTTCTTTTTGCTAACCTTTCAGGTGGTAAGTTGTTTGAGAAGTGAATTTGTCTTCACTTCTCACAATCTCTTTTCATCTCTTTCATACTTTCTTTGCTGCATTTTGTATGTGTTTTAGAGTGAGCTTGCTCATTCATGTTCATCTTACTTTCTTCCTTCAAGCAACTTGTCTTCTTAAGTGAAGTAAGTTGTTTTGCTTCTCTTTGTTTCTTCCTCCTTTCATCTGCTTCCTTCCTGGTGGTGTCTCTGAAGATTCTTCTTATAAACCTCATTAACCCTAGAAATGACCAAGCATGATCATACTTAGGATTTGATTATCCCCCCATTTGGTTTTGCCTTTGTGTCATCTTTGAGTCTTCTCTTCTCATCTTATAATCAAGGACTAAACCCTAAAGGTTTTAAGGCTTTGTGATTGAGCTTATGCCTGCATCCTTCTATTAGGATGGAGTGTATAACTTTAATCCTAAGTGTTAAACCCTTAATGTGTTTAACTCCTTTAATCAATCCACTTAATAATCACTAAGACATCAAGCTTGTAACTTGGGCCTTGCATTAGGGTTCTAATTCTTCCTTAATTGGTTAAGAAGGACTAACCCTAGTGTTAATGGAAAAGTCCTCCTCAAGTTGTCTTACAAATCATAAAATCCACTTCTTAATCTTACCATCAACTAAAATCCATTTAATAAAGGCTTTGTTTTATCATGAGGTTAATCCCTAATCATGGATTAAGTTGAGGAGTCTTTCTCAGCTTAAATGTTCTCATCTATTATCCTTCTATTAGGATGGTGTAATGGGTCCATTAAATCCTTGATTATGGCTTAATATCATTACTTAACACTAAACAAAAACAACAAAAATATCTAAATAATCACAAGTAGGTTAATGATCTTAATCCTACATCATGGTAATTAAGTGTGAGATGCTGACTTCACACTTAAGGTATTCTCATTACCCCTAATCAGAGGGAGGATGTGATGAGTTTACTAAATCCATTGGTTTAGGCTTAAGCTCATTTTCTTATGACAAATTTCCAAAAGCAATAAAAGATTGAAAACACAAAAACAAACCATAATCGTCTCCTCCGGGATTCTTTTCGCATCTCATTCACTCATAAACGAGAACTCGCTTCTTCCATCTAATGCAAGACAGTTTGCACCTGAGCCAGACAGGTCATACACTTGAGCATAGACAAGCAAGCAGTTCATAAGTCAATTTATCTTTCAGTCTCTTTGAGTCGAACTACGGTGTTCTGACTTCCTCATTGCACGAGAGGATACGTAGGCATAACTTAACAGTTATCGAACAAAAGTCTTTGTATATTCCCCCTCCTTCCAGCATCATTCTGTAAGCCTCATGATCTTGAGCATTTCATTCTTGTTCTTACACTGACACTTCTTTTATACACCTCACACTTCTTTTACACTGACACTTGCATTCTTTCCAGCTTTGATACACAAATTACACAGACACTACCCCTTTAAAACACAAATCTTTTAAGCGTGGATCCCGTCGAGTACGACGGACAATCTGGGTGCTAATACCTTCCCAGGTTGTAACCAACCCCCTTTCTCAGTCTCTCTGGTTCGCAACCGTCTTATCCATATCTTTTCTCAGGTTTATGCAGCATTACCTTTCCTTCGGGATAAAAATGCCTAGCTGGCGACTCTTTTCTTCTGAGTTCACCCCTGTGTGTTCTCTCTCCTTTCGCCGACCGTTCGAGTCTGTACCCCTCTTGGCCCTGTGTCATCAGGTGGGAGCGACAGTGATGTACCAAAGTGATAGAGCCATCCCATGGCATTACAGAGGTGAAGTGTATTGTAACAGCCAGAAGCAAGATTTGGCCACACCTAGTATATCTCCAGCTCAAGTAGAGAATGTTGGAGTAGGAGGCTTTACTAGAAGTGGGAGGTTGTTTGCGCCAGAAACACTAAGAAATAGTGTGATACCACCCAGGGACACTGCAGAAGCCCAAGCCAGGGCGAGAGGGAAGCAACCAATGACTGCTAATAAGCCCACACCAGTGGTGGACCCAAACATTACATTTGATAAAGAAGCTGAAGAATTTTTGAGAATCATTAAAAAGATCGATTATAAGATCGTGAATCATTTGCAACAGACTCCATCAAAGATCTCTATCTTGTTTCTGATAATGTGTTCTGACTCCCACAGAAAAGCTCTCTTGAACATCCTGAACAAAGCTTATGTACCTCAGGATATCTCGGTGAACCAACTAGAAATTGTGGTGTCCAGTGTTAACGCCAGTCATGGATTGGGTTTTGCTGACATGGATCTAACCTCTGAGGGTCGTGCTCACAATCGGGCCTTGCATATTTCTTTGGAGTGTAAAGGTGCAATGTTTTCTCATGTATTGGTGGATACTGGATCAATCCTGAATGTTCTTCCCAAGAAGGCATTAATGAAGTTGGATTATGACGAAGTTATTCTAAAGCCCAGTGATCTGGTGGTTCGAGCGTTTGATGGATCGAGAAGATCAATGTTTGGGGAGGTGGACTTGCCAATCAAAGTAGCTCCACAAATATTCAATGCAACTTTCTATGTAATGGACATACAACCTGCATATAGTTGTTTGTTGGGGAGGCCATGGATACATTCAGCAGGGGCAGTATCGTCCACGCTTCATCAGAAACTGAAATTCGTCTAGGAAGGGAAAATCGTAACGGTCTGTGGGGAGGAGGATATCTTCATCAATCATCTAGCTTCGTTTAAATATGTAGAGATGGACAATGAGATAGTTGAGACTCCGTGTCAAGCTTTCGAGCCTCTAAAGACTGAATTGGCGTCCTAATCAGTAGCTTCTTCGGAGGAATCAAAGAAGGGAGTTTCTATAACCTCTTATAAGCAAGCTTTGAAGGTGGTGGAATCAGGAATACGAGAAAGTTGGGGCAGTTCAGTGGAGGTATCAGAAAAGAAGGACATGTTTGGTGTTGGATACCATCCTGGGAAGTCATCATCTGAACAGAGTGCTAGAGGTCGTCAAGGCCCGATTACCTTCACGAGTGCAGGAATGGTTGATTATGGGAATATCAACATAGTGTAAGTCGACACGGTTGATAGTGATTGTAACCTAGATGAGTGGATCACACCTTGTGCTCCAAAGACTCAGCTTAGCAATTGGTCATCTGAAAGGCTCATTTCAGTCAACTCCTTTGAAGAGTAATGATATTTGCTTTTATATTTCCTGTACTCAAGCGCTATGTCTTTCCCGGGGCATAGTAGCTTATTGTAAGGGTTCTTTTGCTCCTAACACAATACATAATCATTAATAAAGCTGACGTTTTGCATTCATCAATTTTGTTCCTTGTCTTTCATTTTTACTTTTGTTTTCAAAAAAGAAAGAAAAGTTTTAAAAGATGGCAATGTTTTTTCAAACTCCTTCTAAAGCCTTGCATGAATCATCGTTCATGCAGGTGCTCGTCACCGGACCTTATCAATGATGACCCTGCTATGGCTAAGTATGACTTTGACAATACGATTTACCAAGTCGATGAGGAAGGTAAAGAAGATTGCGAACTACCTGAAGAGTTAGCCAAATTACTGAAACAGGAGGAAAAGATAATTCAGCCGCATGAAGAGGCCATTGAAGTGATAAACCTGGGTACCGAAGAAGACAAGAAAGAAGTTAAGATAGAGGCTGCATTAGAGGAATCTATTAAGACTCGTCTGATTGCCATGCTTCAAGAGTATGTTGATGTCTTCGCCTGGTCTTACCAGGAAATGCCTGGTTTAGACACTGATATTATGGTACACAAGCTACCTCTGAGAGAAGACTGCCCGCCAGTGAAGCAAAAGTTGGGACGCACACGCCCTGATATGGCAATCAAGATCAAAGAGGAAATACAGAAGCAATTTGATGTTGGTTTCTTGGCTGTGACTAGTTACCCTCCATGGGTTTCTAATATTGTATCGGTCCCTAAAAAAGACGGTAAAGTCAGTATGTGTGTAGACTACAGGGATTTGAACAGGGCCAACTCTAAAGATGATTTCCCTTTTCCTCATATAGATGTGCTTGTTGATAATACTGCTCAGTTTTCTGTGTTCTCTTTCATGGACGGGTTTTCAGGTTCTAATAAGATTAAGATCTCTCCTGGTGATATGGAAAAGACTACATTCATCATGCCTTGGGGCACCTTTTGTTATAAAGTCATGTCGTTTGGTCTTAAGAATGCTGGAGCCATTTACCAACGGGCCATGGTGACGCTATTTCATGACATGATTCATCATGAAATTGAGGTTTATGTTGATGATATGATAGCAAAATCCCAAACAGAAGAAGAGCACTTGGTCAATCTAACAAAGTTGTTTGACAGACTCCGGAAGTTCAGATTGAGGTTGAATCCGAACAAGTGCACCTCTGGGGTCTGTTCCGGCAAGCTACTAGGCTTCATTGTTAGTGAGCGGGGGATTGAGGTTGATCCAGTCGAAGTAAAAGCCATCCAAGAGATGCCTGATCCAAAGACTGAAAAGCAAGTGTGTGGTTTCTTAGGAAGACTAAACTACATTGCACGATTTATCTCTCACCTAACAGTCACGTGTGAGCCCATCTTTAAGCTTCTGAGGAAGAATCAGGCCATCAAATGGAATAAAGATTGCCAACAAGCATTTGACCGAATCAAGGAGTACTTGTTAGAACCTCTGATTCTCATGCCTCAAGTTCCAGGGAGACCCTTAATCATGTATCTTACTGTGCTCGAAGGATCAATAGGGTGTGTGTTGGGTCAGCAAGACGAGTCTGGTCGAAAAGAGCACGCCATTTATTACCCTAGAAAAAAGTTTACCGATTGTGAGACGTGCTACTCACTACTCAAGAAAACTTGCCGCGCTTTGGCATGGGCTGCTCACCGACTAAGACAGTACATGCTGACTCATACCACTTTCCTAATTTCCAAGATGGATCCTGTGAAATATATCTTTGAGAAACCAGCTCTAACAGGAAGGGTACCCCGATGGAAGATTATATTAACAAAATATGATATCCATTACACTTCGCAAAAAGAAATCAAATGGAGTGTATTGTCTGAATACTTGGCTCAGCAGCCAATTGATTATTATCAACCCATAAAATTCGAATTCCCGGATGAGGACATCATGTTCCTCAAGTTGAAAGACTGTGAAGAACCACTTTCGGAGGAGGGGACAGACCCTAAATCCAAATGGAAGTTGATGTTTGACAGAGCTGTGAACATGAATGGAAGTGGAGTAGGTGTTGTTATCATCTCACTAGAAGGGGTCCACACACCTTTAGCTGCTCGGTTGACTTTTGAGTGCACTAACAATGACGCAGAGTATGAAGCTTGCATCATGGGGGTTGAAGAGGCAATCAACTTGCGAGTCAAGAACCCCGAGATCTTCGGAGGTGGTAAACTAAGTTAGTGGCAAATGGTTTGTTCATCAACCTCACTTGGTTCCTTACAGGGTTTACACCAGGAGACTGCTAACTTTATTCACCAAAGTCAAGTTGAATTATATCCCTCGAGATGAAAACCAGTTCACTGATGCTCTAGCAACTTTGTCGTCTATGATTAAAAGTCTGTCAAGAGAATTTCGTGCCTTGATTCACGGTCTCCCGTCTTGAAAGACCTGCCTATGTATTTGCAGTTGACAGTGGTGAAGATAAAAAACCTTGGTATCATGATATCAAATAATTCGTGAAGACTCAAGAGTACCCGACTGAGGCATCCAGTAAAGACAATAAGACCCTCAGAAGACTAGAAAGTGGTTTCTTCTTGAATCAAGATGGTGTGTTGTACAAGCAAAACATCGACATGGTTCTGCTGAGATGTGTGGATAGACACGAAGCAGACCTGTTGATGCAAGAGGTTCATGAAGGCTCCTTCGGTACCCACGCTGGAGGACATGATATGGCAAAGAAACTGTTAAGATTGGGATATTATTGGATCACCATGGAATCTGATTGCTGTAAATACTCCCGTAAATGTCACAAGTTCCAGATTTATGCTGATAAGGTCCATGTACCTCTGAATCCCTTGAGTGTCATGTCTTCACCTTGGCCGTTCTCCATGTGGATCATTGATATGATTGGCAAGATTGAGCCAACCGCTTCCAATAGTCACCGCTTCATCCTAGTTGCTATAGATTATTTCATGAAGTTGGTCGAAGCGGCGTCTTATGCCAACGTTACTAAACAAGTGGTAGCTCGGTTTATCAAAAGAGATATTAATTCCCGGTATGGAATTCTCGAAAGAATCATTACTGATAATGGTTATAATCTCAAAAATAAGATGATGGCTGACTTATGTTGGGATTTCAGAATAGAACATCACAACTCTTCTCCATATTGCCCGAAGAAGAATGGCGCTGTCGAGGCGGCCTACAAGAACATCAAGAAAATCATGTAGAATATGGTTGTGACATACAAAGACTGGCATGAGATGTTGCTGTTTACGCTACATGGGTACCGAACGTCTGTGTGTACCTCAACAGGGGCAACCTCGTTCTCATTGGTATATGGTATGGAGGAAGTCCTACCGGTTGAAGTGGAGATCCCCTCGTTAAGGTTAATGATGGACATTAAGCTAAATGAAGTTGAATGGCTCCGATCCAGATACAATCAACTGAGTCTCGTTGAAGATAAACGCCTAACAGCTTTATGCCATGGACAGTTGTATCAGCGGCGGATGAAACATGCTTTCGACAAGAAGGTACGACCTCAAAGGTACATACCAGGTGACTTGGTGCTGAAAAGGATTCTTCCTCCTCTTAACGATCATAGGGGAAAATGGACCCCAACTATGAAGGACCATTCATGGTTAAAAAGGTTTTCTCAGGTGGAGCCTTGATTCTAACAACCATGGATGGAGAAGACTTCCATTCCCCGTCAACATAGACGTAGTAAGAAAATACTTCGTGTAAAAAGACCCGCTGAATAAAAACAGAATACAGATCCAGGCAAAAATGGGCATCCCGGCGAGCCAAAAACAGAATAAAAAGCTCGGGCAAAAATTAGGGAAATATTGGAAAAAAATGTACACCCGCTGAGTTGAAAAGCCACATCGGACAACTCAGGCTAAAAAGGGTATCTCGGTGGATTGAAAACCCGAAAGGGCGATCCACACAAAAGAGGGACTAACATGAACGACTGCGATCTGCGAAATTCGTAATCCATCTGCAACTGAGGTTATTCTAAGGGTTGAAGACCAATTCAATTACCTTTCTCAAGGGGCGGAGCAAGAGGATAGTCTTGAAGATATACAAGTCATAGCCGGGTCGAAACTTGATGAGATCCATTTTTCACATTACCAATAGGATAGTCTGTTTTCCTTTTTGGATATTTCCTCTTTCCAGGGAATTGCTTCCAATTGTAATGCCTATTCATGGCCATGTTCCAAATCAATAAAATTCAATTTCAGTCAACTTGTGACTAGTTGCTTTTGTTTTTGTTTTTCATCTAACATTGTTTGATTGCAAAAATGTTCAGTAAACTATGATTTTTTATTGTGTTGTGAACATTCGAATGCTTTCTAACTCATGCAGGAGGACCGAAACATTTAATACAACTCTAAAAAGGGTTAAGTGAACGGGATAGTGATTCATACCATAAGCTTGGGTGTCGCTCCCGAGATTTTCATCCTAGTACAAACGCGAAAGAGGCGCGGAAAAGGTAGAGTCGCCAGCCACATTTTTATCCCGATGGAAAGGGAAAGGTAATGCTGCACAAACCTGAGGAAGAAGGAAAGGAAGAGGCCTTGCGAACCAAAGATCTGGGTTCGGGAGTCGGTTACGAATTGGGAAGGTATTAGCACCTCAATCCGTCCGCCGTACCCGACGGGATCCACGCTTGCTTGTTTGTTTCAAAGGGTGAGAAATAATATGTTGTTCAAATGAAAGAATGGCTATCTGGAATGGGAATGAGAAATGAAAAGGGAACAAAAGAAAGAATGGGGAAAATGTAGGGAAAATAAAGAATGTGCTCGAACGGGCCCTACCCCGCTGCCTACGTACCTCATTGGGAAATTGAGGATCAAAGTCGACGTAGTTCTCCTAACTAAGGCGGGAACTATTTATTTGTGTTTTTTATGCTGGAAATGCATATGTCTATGCTCAGGTATTGCAGGCTCGTCTGGTACGAGTGTGTTTACCGTCTTGCATGCGAGACAAGTCGTCATGAGTTCGCGCTCAGAATGGATGAGATGAGAAAAGAAGTTCCCGCATGATAGTCGCTTGTTATTTGTTTTTGTCTTTTAAGAGTTTTTGTATGAATTTGGCATAAGGAAGAGAATTCAAACTCTTTTCCTAGGAATGTGTACTTGCTACTACATTCCAAGATGGAATAATAGAACAAGCACACCCAGCAAGGAGAATTTATCCAAGACTGGTTTCCTAGGATTAGGGTTTAAGTTCAATAGCTTGTTGAACTTTATTATGTGTTTTTGTGGCTTTTGTGAAGAAGTGTCTTTTATGTTTTCTTTGTGAAACAACCCCTTGATGAGACTTGTACATCATGCTAGACAAGCTTACACCACTCCAAGATGGAATGAGTGAAAGTGCCTCATGGAATAAGGCTATACACAAGGGATCCTTTCATTTATTTGTTATGTGTTTTTGGATTTTGTTTGAAGATGAGAAAGAAGGACTCAAGTGGAAAAAGGAAAAAACTAAGGGGGACTAAGACACAACCCTAAGTTAGTTATCATGTACAAAAGGTGATCCTAATGGTTTGTGAAGTTTTCTAATCCTAAGGAAGAAAAGTAAAAGAAGAAAAGAGAGTTAGAACTCAACTTACTTCCTAAGGAAGTTAAGTTGGTTCTAAAGAATGGGGAAGCCTATACAAGCACAAATATGAGATGTAAGGCAAGTGAAAATTAAATGCATAAGATATAGGAATGAAGTTAATCTTACCTCAATCTTCCCCCCTACAAAACAAAAATTAGCATGACAATGCATATTGAAAGTAAAATCAAAGCATAAAAGCGATTAAGTACCATAAACGTCCTAGAATGGAACTAGGGTTCAAAATAAGACCTAAGTCTAAAGGTGAAGGTATCTAAAGGTTATATGAATTCTAAAGTCAGTAGCTACATGATATAGGTCCCTAAATATTCTAGGATACCTCACAAGATCAAACTATGTCTAACTATGTACAAAAAGTTCACCTAAATGCAAGTTAGGGCTCATGGATGGAGTATGAATGCATATGGCTTACAAGCATGAATCAATACATGAAATGAGTATCAAAGTCAGTAATTAATGATTATGAATTAGGATGAATTAAGATACCTTCATGAATTCAATGACTTAAGCATATGGAGCAAGGAGAAGAAGATGTGAGAAGAAATGAACAAAGTATCGCATAAGATCACAAATGATGCAAGCTAAAGATGAAGGGCATGTGAATATGCATGAAATGATTATGGGTAAGTAGTATAAAAGTTATGAGATTCAATTAGAATTCATGTATAGTCATTAATTATTCCCACATAATTCATGTTAACAATTAGAGGAGAAGAGAAACAAGTTTAAGTTAAATTATTTCGCATAAGTAGGCACTTTGAAACACCCAAAACAAACCAAATGAGTATGGTTCAAAAAGTGGCCTATAACTGTAATTAAGGACAAAAAAGTGACCTATAATTAACTCCTAAAAGTTATCAAAAAGTATTCCAAGCAAATGGCATGAATGTCTTCCTATCATTTAGGTTATGGAGCAAATAGACACATGAATCAACCTATGATCTAGGTGACATGGAAAAATATCAAAAAGGCTTTAAAAATTATGAAATTAAATCTCTAGAATGTTGAAGTCATTATCTTACATTTTCTAAAAGGATTCCCCAAAATTATGCACCAAAGTGCCAAAACAATTACTTAACGATTGGTATAGCAAGGCATGATCGCCGAAAAAACACCTCCATAAAGTGGATCAAAAGGGCATCTAAAATTATGAAAAAAATGGCTAATGAGCATCATAATTTCACAAATTCCAGTGGTTAATCACACACAAACAATAGGTCTTACACCTATGGGGAAAAATTGTTTTCGCTCCCTTATGTCAAAATCCTCCATTTTGGGACAACTTGTGATCTAAAATCCAAATTAATTATTAAAACCACCCAAATATGGAATCAAAAAATATGAAAAATTAATTAAGAGGGTTAGGATTACTCATGAATTATTCCAGAATTTTATCCCACCTAAAACTATTTTTAATAATTGCGAAGAAACAGGCAAAAACAGTGGATTTTAAGGGGAAGTGAAAGGAAGCGATCCTAATGGTTCGTAACCTAATCCCTAAGGTACGAAATCGATACATATCATCAAAAATCACAAATAAATCCAGTGCCTTAAGTGGGAGGGCTCAAAATGCACCTTAAGCTATATGGTCCTAAGCCACATACGACTAGAATGGTGCGTTAAAAGTGGAGAATCGAGATTACTTACTTGATCGAAGTGCCGATTCTTCACATAAAAGAAATCCGAAAAAACCTCAAGCAAGGTCTTGTAATCACCCTAAGCAAAATAAATGCTTATCTTCCATATCTAATTCATGAAGCTCCACTATAACCGAAATCGATCAAAAAAAATTTCATGAACGCTTTCACAAAAATTAGTCCAAAACCATAATTAAAAATAACAAGAAAAATCCAATGGGAATTGTTAAGGACAATCAAGATGTTAACCATCACAAAAATTAGTTAACAATTATGAAAAAAAAACTATTAACAATTTTAACAAGAATTAATAATGAAATTTGGCAAGAATTAACAAGAAGAGGTGAATGAACAATTTCAGGGTGCAAAAAAAAATGAAATAATGGCCTAAGGCCCAAACTCCAATTACCATTTTGGTAGGGAGGGGTGCAATAGGAAAAAGAGAGTTTGAAAAGTAGTTACATGGACTCTGAGCCCAAACCATGCGCTGGAGGGGGTATGTTTAGTGAAACTAGTGGTGCTAATAGGCATTTTAATGGCCTCTAGCCCAATTCCAAATAACAATCTACAGGGAGGGTTTGCTGAGTGAAATGGGTGTATGAGTAGTAATCCATGGAGTTTTTTGAACAAAACACAAGCCCAATTTCAACTCTTGTTATAATTTTACCCTAACTATGATGGATCAGCAAGAACACAAAGCTCATCCTCTTCTACTTTTCCTTCCGCATGCCGTTTCTATTCTTCCTCCTTATCATCGTCACTGTCTTCATATTCTCACTGTCTCCTTCTAAAATTTCCGCCGATAATAAAACCTCTCGTCGGGGAACGAATCAATCTCGTCATCGTAGAATCAACCAAACTCACCGTCTTCCCCTCTTGAACATGTCGTCGACCACTCTTCCTCCATCGACACGGCAACTTAATCATTCCATATCAATCCATATGAAAATCGGATCGCAACGTCAAAGGATGTGCGGCTTACGCGATGGAGGAAGTGGTAACTTGATGCTCAGGTGTCTTCGCTTTGGGTTCTTCTTCAACTTTTTTCTGTGATTTTACGTTGTGTTATTGTTATGTTCTTGCAGTGGATTGGTGTTAATCGTTCTTTGCTTTTTCAGGTTCTTGAAGAAGTGATGAAAGTTTGCGATTGATGCTAAAAAATTTTGGTGTAACATTGAAGATGAAGATCGGCGAGAGATTGAAAAATATTCCATGAAGATATGGTCAAGATGATGCGGATTGATGAAGTTGAATAATGGAGAAGATCGAAGACAAATCATACTTCCCTGTTAGACGCGGCAGAGACTAAAATGCCATTTACCTTGATGCAATGGAGATGTTCAGGTACGAGTCCTTACCACGGCCTCATTGACGTAAACTCTGAATCGCAATCATGTACTTCATCTTCTTGAGCTGTAATCTTGAGCTGTGATCCTGAACTTTTTGTTGAGATTTTCTGCTCGACTCTCTTGTTGCGATATGTTGTTGATTCATTTATTTCTTGATTATGAATTCATCGCAGGTTTGGTATTGTTGTTTATTGATGAAGACGTGATTAACGAAATCTTGGTGATGGCGGTGAATCGTTGAAGAATCGTGGTGAAGCTTCCACGATGAGATGCTGAAGACTATATAGTTATTTTTTTTGCGATTGATGATGCGTTCAGAAGTGATGATGCATGGATCTTGAATTGCAGGTTTGAATCGATGCTGAAGTACTCAAGGTCACAACGTCGATGTCGAGGCGGGACTGAATGTTCTTGCACATTTCTGAGCCGAGCTGCATCATTGCAGTTGATTGAAGGTATTGATGTTGATTCAAGATTTCACCTTTTGACAAATACTGAAGATTAGAGATTGAAGGATTTGTGTTTTTTTTCAATGAATCTTGCTGCAGACTTTTGAAGACGATGATAAGGAAATCTGAAGGAGGTCATGATTCGGTGGTTGTTTCTTTGGAATATCGAAGACTGGAAGAAAAGTTAATGGAGATGAAGTGATGAATGAAGGTCTGTGATGGTGTAGAGAATGCAGGATTGAGGTGGAAAGGTTTGAAGTCGTCGGAAAAAAAATGAAGAATCGAGGTGATGGTGGCCAGAAGAGAGTTCCATGGTGAAGAAGAGAATTTCCAGCCCCAATCTGAATGTTATCTCCTTTTGCTTTTGTTTCTGTTAACTGAATTCACTCAATTCTCCCCTCTTTCACCCCTTGATAGTTCTGTTTTTATATCAGTTAACAAAAAAAAATCTGTTTCTAAAACTTGTTGTGATATGTAAATTGATTTTCTGTTAAGGATTAATGGAAATGATGGAGATGCAGTTCTCAATTTTTCTTTGTGAGGATTTTTTATTGGTATTGATTTTTCCTACTGATATATCAGTTGTTGGTTTTCTAGTGTGGATCACTTGTGAATAAAGAATTTTTGTGATATTCTTGTTGGATCAAAATCGTGAATTAAATCAAAATATGGTCTTTGAATTTGGAAGGAAATTTAGAATGGGTTAAGAAAAATGACAACAAATGGGCTTTAGAAAATGTAACAAATGACTATATGGGCTTATTAGCAAAAAAAGATTATGGCATGATGACTTAAATGGAATAGTTGTATAAAATGAATTGAAATCAAAATGTCCTAATGAATTGGCTTACTAATATGGAGTTTAAGAAAAATAACTTGAACAATGCAAGTGGTTTAGAACTCGGCCTAACAAACATATATGCGGGTAATTAGACAAAGGAAATTGGTTAATCGATTCATTGGATATTTGTAATGGGCTTCCCAACGTGGGACTTTGAAATCAAATGGTGAAAGGTGGATAATAATTATGATCCTTAAATCCATAAAATCCGGATTAATTTGCAAATTGAAACAAACCAATCTAATTGGACAACGAACGACCCAATTAAACCCCACAAGAACCCACCACTTCAACTCTTTGAAATTTTTAAATCTCTTGAGACCATGCCTTGATGACCAGTAATACCCAGTATGACACCCCAGCTGGTCCCCCATACACCAGTAATTCAACAACTTGCGCCTCCTAGTAATAACGAAATCCCTTGAGTAATAATATTCACCGATGAACAAACATTATGAAGAAAACCCTCTTGAGGACCACATGGTTAGGGAAATAAACCTTAACCAAATAATCATAGTACAAGAAGACGATGTTATGGACAACCACCTAACCAAAACTCTGGATTCATCCGATGACCATATATATAGGGTGTGAAACCCTAATTCCAAAATCCATGAAACAAACTCCTGTGAATTAGAAATTTCAAACCAATGGAATAACCTGTTTCTTCAGAGGACATTGATCTCATGCTTGAGGAATTTAATGAAATGCATGATTGCGAATGTTATGACCTAATGTGTGATGCAGATGGATGCGAAGCATAAGCCAGTTAAGGTAAAAAAGAAAGAGGGCAAATTTTGAGGTATTACACTGGGGCATACAGGTCCAGAACTAATTCTCCATGTTGCAGGCACTACTAGTTGTGTTTACACAGGTACATGTACATGTGTTCCTAGCAGAGCTAACGAAGACTTCCAGGAAGAATATTTCAACTACATACTTGAACAAGAACATGTGCCTTCCCGTGTGTCTCCTGTTATCCCTAGTAGAAGTGAAGTTGAAGTTCTTCCCCAGTAGTAATGACAAAATGTGTTTGTCCTCCCCAAGCAGAGTTTTTTTTTCAACACAGGGGCAATCCCCCAGCACTGCAAGGAGTGTCTTTCCTCCCTAGCAGGTTGCTTCCTCAGTAATGTCATACTTCTGGTTCCTAGCCAAGTCAGGAGGTCTTCATTTTCCCATCAGAGTTTGAGAAGAGTCCATCTACAGCAGGGTCTTGGCGCTCCAATCTCAAAGTCCAATTTATTTTTGGTAATGGCGGCAGTTCAGAGCCAGTGCATCATTAACAACAGTCCCCACAGAGTTGTTTCTTCCTCACCATGACTAACTAGATCAATGTAATGATCATCAGTTCTACCCCAGTCAAGCCACCTGGGATTTCTTGCAGTCTCCTTGTCAGGAGATCTCTTTGCATTTGCATATGTATAATCATCATTACATGTGCATCCTCCAAAGCATATCATTTCCATTGTCATGGAGCATTACGCCATAAACTCAAACATGTGCATACCAGCATGGGCAAGTTTTGAGGTATATTACATACAAAAGATACTTATACCATTTCACAGGTCATTTTGTCTTTCCAAGTCAATGTTTATCATATTTTCCGTGGCTTGATTCGCTCAGCAGTCATGTCGTTAAGCCCTGTTTCGCCAATAGGCACCTTCTTTTTGGCTTGATTCGCTCAGCAGTCACATTGTCGAGTCATATTTCGCTAATGGTCTCGTTTTCAAGCCCTATTTCACAAACAGGCACCTTCGTTGTGGCTTGATTCACTCAGCAGTCACATTGTCGAGTCCTATTTCGCTAATGGTCTCGTTTTCAAGCCCTGTTTGGCCAACAGGCACCTTCTTTGTGGCTTGATTCGCTCAGCAGTCATATTGTCGAGTCCCATTTCGCTAATAGTCTCGTTTTCAAGCCCTGTTTCGCCAACATGCACCTTCTTTATGGCTTGATTCACTCAGCAGTCACATTGTCGAGTCACATTTTGCTAATGGTCTCGTTTTCAAGCCCTGTTTCGCCAACATGCACCTTCTTTGTGGCTTGATTCGCTCAGCAGTCACATTGTTGAGTTCCGTTTCGATAATGGTCTCGTTTTTAAGCCCTGTTTCACCAACATGCACCTTCTTTGTGGCTTGATTCGCTCAGCAGTCACATTGTCGAGTTTTGTTCCGCTAATGGTCTCGTTTTCAAGCCCTGTTTCAGCAACAGGCACCATCTTTGTTGCTTGATTCGCTCAGCAGTCACATTGTCGAGTCTCATTTTGCTAATGGTCTCATTTTCAAGCCTTGTTTCGCCAACAGACGCCTTCTTTGTGACTTGATTCGCTCAGTAGTCACATTGTCGAGTTCCATTTTGCTAATGGTCTCGTTTTCAAGCCCTATTTCGCCAACATGCACCCTTTTTGTGGCTTGATTCGCTCAGCAGTCACATTGCAGGTTATTGCAATGATCCTATTCCACCTTGTTCTATTCCCATTACCTTTTCAGAGGTCAAAAAAAAAAAGAGAAGAAGATAAGTAAAAGGTAGATAGCATTTTCCTCATCCACAATATGCAAATTTACAGGTTTTATTCGAGTATTCAATCACTCCATACCTTGAACGTCTAAAGGCTTTTGCAATTATTCGTTCAGGCTTGCAGATGATTGAATATGGGCATTTGTAATACCTCAAAATTTTCCCTCTCATTTCCTCAACATTTTGCATAGCATTTTGCATACATAAGTTCATGAAATAACTAACCACATTGCATCATGTGTAGCATAGCTGAGGCATGGGTATGTGATCAATGATTGGAGCAACTGAAGGCATTACAAAGGCAATCAAAGGGCCACAAAGCTTCTCAACATTGTGTAAAGGGTTCACAACATCCCACAAGTCTTCATTTAAAGCCACAAGCCATGGAAATATTTTAATTGATCAGAGAAGGCAAGTAGTGCAACATCTCCTGATGAAAAAGGCCAAATTAGGGTTTCACTTCTACTGGGTTTCTCCATGAAGTTTTGATTCAAAGTGGATTCCATTGTCTTATATATGATAACAAGTTCATAGGGTTCAAATTTCATCCACAAATTCATTTTGGAAGGGGCTCAATTGGCAGGATGACTGAAAATCAGGGATTTGGGGAAAAGTCAACCATGCTGAGGAAAAAGTCAACTCTTGACTTTTTAAGATCAAAATCATGAAATTAGGGTTACAAGGATCCTATGGTTCAAATTTGATCAAGAAATGATGGAGGAATCAAGAGAAATCAAGAAAACCAAAACTTACCATTTTTGGAAAATTAGGGTTTCCAAAAATGGCAAGTTTTGGCCATTTTTGCGGCATCTTTGAGAGAGGCCTTCTCCCAAAATATGAGGGCTATCAAAATTCTACCTTGAGCAAATTAAAGAGGGCATCTTGAGCTTGAAATCCATAGGTGGAAATCATTTATAACATGAAAATTGAGGGAGATATGATCTTGGCAGGTTTGAACAATTCAAGGCCCAAGGCCAGTCATGGGCGAGGCAAGTGCAGGCCAGCGCACGCGCCCTTCCTGGCAATTCATCAAGCATGTGGTGGGCAGAATGTCAAGCCATTTTTATTTTCCAAAAAGACCTCAAATGAATTTTTGGTGAACTACAAAGTTGTTCCTTGATGCAATCCCTACAATATTTGTGTTCAAAGATTTTTCATTTGAGCAAGTCTTCTTGGGCTTATTGAGGGTCAAAGTGGGGAAGTTGCAACTGGCCAGCCATAGGCCCATTGGCACAAGGCAAGCCAAATTCGTGCAGGCCAATGTGCAGTCTTGTGGCATGATTTTCATGGGATCATTTGACTGACTTAGAGACATCATTCCATTATGGTCCAATATGATCCCTCCACTTCAAATTGAGCACAAACTTTTCTTGAATTGCTTGCTTGAGTTAGAAGAAATCTTCCATTGAAGATCATCAAAGCTAATTGTTTGCTTGGATGGAAAGGTATGGCACCAAGGTTCAAATAAGCTCATCCCATTAGCACCAATCCACAAAGCATGATCAAAATACATTGTTCTAAGAGGATGTGATCCCATGAATGCCTCTCCACACCATTGTCATGAACTTCACATCAGTTAAGCCAAATGGATTAAGCATGACTGAATCACTCAATTACATTGCATTCCATCATAAGATCATGGATACAAGTGTATTGGATTTAAATGTTCAAACACAAGCAGGCTGCATTTGAATGCTTGCAGGACCATGCCTCTTGCTATGCACCTCATGGAGCTCATTCTAAATTACAATGCACTACATGCCACAGTCCTTAGATCATGCTACTCATTGCCATGCTTTGATCCATACCATAAACTTCATGTAGCTTGCAACATATGATCCAGCTCGAATGTGGAAGCTTCTGGATGTTACAGCTGGCATAATTGCCATAACTGCCTCACTCATTTAGCCTCATTCACTCAGTTAACCCAAGGCATTATTAACCATGGTAAGGTCTCTATAAAGCAAGATCATCACTTTAGTGCAACGGTCAGCTTCATTTCATCAAAATCACCAAAAATTGCAAAGAGTTCACTCTGAATTTTCCCATTGCAAATGGATTCGAGCAAGCTTTATCACTATTGATCTAGGTCGATTCTTCCTTCATTGATCATCTTCATCATCTCAAGCTCGATCACCAAGCATTGCACAACCTGAAAGCTTCAAGATCTAGCATTGCACATTGTTGATCTTCACTGCATTTTGGATTCAAACTCCTCAAATTGCCACAATCCTGCTTCAATCTCTCTCAATCCATCATCAGCATCATCTCAAGTTTAAGATCCATGGAAGGCATAACTTGAAATAACAAAGAATCAACACTGCATAGCATTGAGCTTCACTGCACTTTCCTCAATTACTCAGGTTTCATAGCTCCTAGAGTGTTTATTTCACTTCCATTGATCAAGATCAAGATCAAGCAAGCTAAGGATCCTCATCTCTGGCCTTCTAGCAACAATTTGATATCTCTGCAACTCAGGTATGTCCAAGAGAAGGATGTAGGTATAACCTTAATTCCAAAGTCCTAAAGCCTTAGAGGTTTAGTCTCTAATGATGAGATGAGAAGAGAGACACAAAGAAGACTCAAAGGTAAAAACTAAGGGGGACTAATTACAACCCTAATTATTATCATGCTTGGATGTTCCTATGGTTTGTATGGCTTGAGAAAGATCTTCAAGGAAGCTACCAATGGAAGAAGCAGATGAAAGGAGGAAGAAGTAGAAGAAAAAAGTTACTTACTTCATTGAAGAAGATAAGTAACTTAAAGAAAGAAATTGAGAGATGAACACAAGTGAGCAAGCCCACTCAAAGACAATAAAAAATTCAGCAAAGATGCAAAAGAAAAAGATGAAGAGAAATGAGAAGTGAAGGCAAATCCACTTCTCAAATTAACTTACCACCTGAAAATGTTAGCACAAGATGCATAAGGAAAGAAAGGAAATGGATGAAGCATATGAAAAGACAAAGACCAAAACCAAAAGCATACACATGATGAAAATGATGCTATGACATGATGCAAAGGCATACAAAGTGTATATGAATGATCATACAAGAGAATGAATGCAAATGAAGCATGTTTTGAAGTTTGAAAGTTCATGAAAGTTAATGAAAGGATATGAATGCAAATCAAGGAAAATGAATGAAGAAATGATCAAGCATGATTCTAACATGTGCTAAGATGCCTAAGATGACATATGAATACATGAAATGTCATGGCAAGTTCATGTATGGATGCATATGCAAGATGAATGCAAGTGAAGATGCAAAATTAGGGTTTTATGAAAGGATGAGATACAAATGGCAAAGATAGAAGCAAATGACATGATAAAAAATTGAAAATGCACTCAAAGGAACCCTAAACCTATACTAGGTTACCATCCAAAGGGGGAGGTCAGAAGCTAAACCTAGAAGGAGTTATGAATTTCCTAAGTTTCTAGGGTTTTTTGGGTGATCCTCAATGTAAAATGCCAAATAATTTAAAAATGCAAGATAAAAATGAAACAAAAATGTTTTTGGATGCTAGAAGCCATACATAGAACAATGCAAAAAGAACCATTCACAAACTCAACTTGGTTTAAGAGTTATGAATTTCTGAAGTTAGGGTTAGAAAATGAACAATTTTAAGAACCCTAATTCATTGAAAAATATCAAAGCATGGTCAAAACCGAAAAGAAATTTGTATGGTGAGTTTGTAAATGTTTCTAAATGTCTAAGAATAATCTCTGATTATTTTGGTGATTTTTAAATACTTAAATGTATTTCTTAATTAATTAAAATCAATTAACTAATTAAATAAAACATTTAAATGATTTAAAAATACTTTTTTAATGCAAAAAATAAAAATAAAAATATTTTTGATTTCTAAAAATTAATAAAAGACTTGATAAAAATTTCAGATTTGTTTGATCATTTTTACTCTTTTAAATAATTATATGAAAAGAAATGGATAAAATATAAAATAAAATGAAATAAAGGGAAAAGTATGACAATCCAAAGGCTGAGATTCAAACTAGGGAGAAACCATTGACTGCGCGCGTGTTTTAAAGGCTAGGATCAAATCTGATTAAATTAATTCAATTAAACCTAATTAATCTAATTAATTAATGTTTAGGGTTAATGAACTCATCTGGACCGTACGCTGCCTAATCTAATCCCAATCCAAGGGCTCACAATGAAACTGGGAAATGAAACCTTAATTAATCTCAAGTGATCGGAGCAAGCTCCGGTCATCTTCTC